>ARYC01000050.1:0-21522 GCA_000711775.1 Oxytricha trifallax
CTTTAATAGAATTATGATAGCTTAAAATTATAAAATTTTGTTCTTTTTGTTTAGAAGATCCATGAATTTTCTTTAAAATGACATCAATTTGTTTGTGTTACATAAAGTTTCTGGTTTAATTAATTTATTTATTAAATTATACTTAAGCATATTTATAAAGACAAAATTTACAATCCAATACTTAAAAAAAATTTTATATTTATTTTTGATTCATTAATTCTGATCAATACTCAATTTACAAGACTTATTTTATTATGGGCATAAAATACAAAAACTTCGAGTAGTAGGAAAATATTTATCAAATTATAATTAAATAATCAATTTTTTAGGCCTACAAGATAATGGAGAGTAACCAAGCTAGAGCTAATGACATGAGAAAGCTCCAACAAAAAACAAAAGTTCAGGTCCAAGAAAGACTGAATTAATTTCCTTATAAATAATAGTAATTTATAAATATCTAAAATTATTAAAGAGGGATATTACCTTCCACCTAATACAAAATATCAATGATATTTATTAAAGACTTCTTCAAATGACAAAGCACTGTAAATATAAAAATTCAAATCTATGATTCTTAAATATTATAACCTAAATTATATGTTTATCGACACTCTCTATAACATTCTTTATCAATCCAACATGCTACACCTAAAGATAATAAAAATCTTTTTCATTTGCTGTTTCTTTTATTGATGCTTAATTTTTGAGAACAATTCTTCTATGCAGTGATATTCTGAGCTATAGGGAGCATTGAAAATGCACTCTCATTTATAGGCACTAATCAGATTCTATACTGACCGCGTGTGATAAATAGGCAAATTTTCCAAGAATATAATCACCTCTTGGAATGAGTTCTTCAATTTTTAGGCATTCGAGAATGTCTACAAAATAATTAACATTTATAGTTGTATTTTAATCATGAACCCCTCCAACCTGTACTGTTATTTATGTAAAAATCGCTGTAAATTTTTTTAACGTAATTCTATGCTTGCTCTTCAGACAGTTGTTGTATGGAAGGCCCAGGATTTAATGTTTGCCTTGAATGGCTTAAAATTACTTCATCAAAATTTATGATTTTCTTTACATTGTATGCCTTGTTATCTCCCTAAAGCATGTCAATCTCTGGTTTAAGGCGTTTAATGTAAACTGGGTTAATTCTTTTTATAAAATATATATCCTTTATATTATATCTTGTGATCAGAATATTTTCTAATAATTTGGTGGGTTAATAGTTTTATTGAGAGGACTCTCTATGCAACTAAATAAACTTAGACAGAAGAGATAGTACTTCTTTTCTCTCAATTGAAGATGCTTGTAAATTATAATGAATAAATGCAGAGGGAGATTGCTGAACTAATTAAAAATAAAAATCTCTTATTTGAAAATGTTTCCTGCACAATTATTTGTATTTAATTTTTTATTTATTATTATTTTAAAAAATAAAACAACTAACAAAATATTTTTTTTTATTAATTTTATAAATTAAAAATCATTATGTAAATATTAAATTAAAAATGAAGATATTAAAAATAATATAAAAGATTTATATCCTTTCTAATAAATGCCAGTTTATCAAAGAAAATTCAGCATGTAATGCTAGAATTTTTAATAATACATATAAAAAAAAAAGAATAGATAATAAAAAGTTTCATTATTTCTATAATTTGTTGTAAAAACAAAAAAAATCAATGAATATAATACAAAATATAATAATATTAATAAGGTAAAAATTAACATTATTTAAATAACCCAAAGAAAATTACATCTCTCTCAATTTATTCAAACACATCAAGAAAAGTATTTAGTAGCGCATTGAAAAAAGTATGAGCAATAATTTCGACTTTTCAATCGAGTTTTTATCGATTAAGCTGTGCCTCCTAGTCAACTTTATTTCAAATGATAAGAAATAAACTTGGGATTTTATTAATAATAATAATATGATCACATTGAGGTCTCTGGGGAGCCCCGATCAATATGCTTTAAAGCATGTAAGAGACTAGCCCTTTTAATTAGTTATATGTTTGTGATATTAGTTAATTTTGGACTTTAACAAAATTCACAAATCTTATTTCTTCTCTGTCAATTTTTTTTACCACTTTTCCTTCTTTTTCTGTTCTTTTCTCTGTCTTTTTCTTGTGTTCACTTCCGGAGGTTTGGGGTCTTTTGATTGCTCTCCAATGAAATAGCTTTCAAATTTACTCATGTATAGAGTGTTGGTGAGAAGTACTCTTTCCTAAATAATTCTTAATTATAACTCTCCTTAATAGAGTGGACTGAGTTAATTAATTAATTAGATGTCCCAGGGTTCAAAGTTATGAAACTTATTTTGGTCCTAGGTTTCTATAAGTCTTTTTAAAAGTTTAAATCTTATTTCTTTAGTATTGAAATTTTAGAATTTACTAAGTAGTAGTTTAGTTTAAACTTCTTTTGGCTTAATGAAGATATCCAAGTTAATTATTTGTTCCCCTTTCATCTACTAAGGCTGTTGTTTAGGTATTTAATTGATCAGATTCTGATATGAGTGTAGCCTATTTAGTAGTGACTGCCCTATTTGGTAGGTTTTGGGGTGATTCTTCGTGTACCTTATCTATTTTCTTGGGTGATTCTTCAGATATCTTGTTTGTATTTTTGGGTGATTCTTCACATATCCAGCTGTGAAGCTCGGGTGATTCTTATTATATCTGTGTCATCTATTTAGTAGGTTCAGGGTTGTTGATTTTCTATTATTAGATAGTCTAATGAAGATCTTGTTTGTTTTGAGCTAGTTGAGGAATTATTTTGGAGTTAAAGAAAGTAGGTTTATTCTCATCTCTTTCTATCTAATTATTTGTTTAGATAGGTCTAACTCTAAGGTCCCATTGGTTGGGGTTTTGTTGTAGGGGTTTCTGGGTGTTGTTTTAAGAAGTATATTTATTGTACTTTTTACCTTCTTAAGATTTTTCCTTGTTAATCTTTCCTTTTGCTGTAAAGGGGTCCATCTGGTATTAAGATGGTAGACTATTGAAGATTTGTTGGAATTTTTCTCCTTTATTGTATGTGGAGTTTTTGAGTGAGATATTTGGCTATGTGGGGACATACCAGTTGTGTCTATTCCAATGTAGCGTAGGTTAGTCAAAGTATTTATATTCACTAGGTGTTCTTTTGTGCTTAGTGTTGTCTCCATACCAGTCGAAGGTCTGTTGTTGATAGGGTCGTCCGTGTTTGACTTTAGTGTAGTAGCGGTCGTCTATTTCTATGTCAGAGTCGTCGAAGAATTCAACGTCTGAACTTGAGTCGGATGTATAGCTATCTGATGATTCACGATCGGTTTCCCAATAGTCTGAGTTTTGTCCAAATTCTGCTTAGCTGTACTGTGCTAAGACTTAGAGAGAGTCGGCTGCTTATTCTCTAGAGAGAGGCGCCTAGATTGAGTGACTTTTGGTCGGGGACTAGTGACATCTAATCACGTTCCTTTTAGTATCAATCTTATTTAATAATTTTTGGATTTTATTATATCTACAATCATTTTGGACATCGTTATTAGAAATCTGTGGAAAAATATGCATAAGATAGCCCATAAAAAATTACATCTTCTTCGATTTATTTTATTTAACTAGGGATTTTTAGTTAAGAACTTCATCAATATTATCTTTATCATATGTTTATTTTAACTTTAAATCATTTGTTTTTATTCACAATCTCACTCTGAGAAGAATTTTTTTAGCTTTTATATTTTTTACTTTTCGATTATTCTTTCTTGTTCTTCTTATAGTATTTGCTTAATCTTTTAAATTTATTCTTTAATGAAATGTATTTAATCCATTAAATGGAAATTAACCATACCTCTATAATGAGTGAAACAATTATTGCTGAAATGTGATCTTGCTTTGAGTGCACTAAAGAGTTCTAAGATTAGTAAAACCCTTATCTTCTATGTTATTTTGAATCATCTCATTTTTTCATTTACTGTCAAGGGAAAGCAAGACATCAGTTATTAATTTTTATTAATATGGAGTTAGTCACACTGGTCTAGTAGCTATATCAAAAAAGAAGTTTTTTAAAGAGCTTATTCAAGGAATTTATTTCCTGTAAGCTCCTCAAATATGGGATAATTATTAAAATCTATAGCTATTTTCTTAAATTTTATTTAGAAATACTTTTGAACCTCTAGAGACTTTTATAGTTTAATACTTTTTATTTAAATAACTAACAAATCTATAAAAAACGGAATTCCTCATACAAATTCTTTAAATTATTTAAAGGAATTAATTTACGCTAGAATTATCTACCTCTACTAAAATATCGTTTAAAGAAAGTAAAAGCATGATTTATCTTAAATGGCATGAGATATAATTTCTCTTAAAATCTTCGAGAAAGGGAATGGCTAAGATGTAGTTTAGAAGTGTAGGATCATTTAAATAGACTTAAGATGATATATAAAAAAATAAACAACTATTATCTATATCAACCAAATTAGTTTACTAAAAAATTTTAAGCCCAGAGATGTTGAAATTTATAAGTAATTAGTCCTCTAAAATAAGCTTATAAAAACTGTATAAGAAATATTTATGGTGATTAATACTTAAATGATGTTATTTTAGACCCAAGAAAATTTTTAATAAAAAACAATATTGAAGAAAACTGGATAGGAACTCTAGCAATCTAGGATACATAGTTCCTATAAGGATAATTAAATTTTTTTAAATAAATAAGAAATTAATTAAGCAAAATTAATAAAAGATTTGTTTACTTTAAGATTAAAAATTTGGATAACCCCCACATACTTGGGATTTTTTTCTTCAAATTTGTGAGAGGTTCCAGATCTGTTAAAAAAATCCAAATTTAAAAAGAATATTTTTAGCCAATCTTAAAACTCAATTAATTAAGTAAATTTTTTATTTTATTAAATTTATTCTATTGTTTAAACTTTTTTTATTGTATAACTTAATTTAATATTATTTTTAAATGAATCTTTGATTCATAACTTTACTTTTTTGGATTTAGAAGTATATTATTTTATAAAATAATTACTTTCAGATTTGCATTTTATTAACATAGTACTCATCTTATATTGATTAAATAATACGGTAATTATAGGTTTAGAAAAATTCAAAAAATATAGCAGTCAAAGAAAAGAAGTTAGTAATTAATAAATATAAAAAAAATAAATGGAATAGTAACTGTAAATCCTTTTAGATAATATTAGGTTGTTGGTTGAAATTATTTATTTTTTGTTATTTTTAAAAACGTGGTTCATGAAAATCCCCAAAAAATTATTTAAATTTCTTTTTTTTAAATTTTACTAAAATAAAAAGGAACATACCTAAAATTCTCACTCAATTCGTATAAGATAAAAACTGACTTAAACAGACTTTGCTACCCTTTATCAAAGATATTTTAATGATAACCTATGATTCTAATGTCTCTTAAAGCAAACTAATTATTGTCTGAACAGAAACTCCCAGGAATTCTTATTTCTAGTTCAATTTAGGGAGTAACCAAATTAGTGGCAGTTGTAATTTTTCTGATATTGTCAAGTTTAAAAAATTGGGGTTTGACTTTTCATCTTCATCTGTAGTTGTAGTATTAGTTGTAGTATTTGTAGTTTTTGTAGTAAAAGGCATTAGTATTTCTGATTTTTTCAAAGTTTTTCACATATATAATGTTTCAACACTGATGTTTAAAATTCATATATTTTGACATAACGTTTGCCATTTTTTAGGTTAAATAAATCAATTTCTAATTAAAAATTAATATTGAATTCTAATATTGGAATAATATATTGAAAACTCTAAAACTCAGGGTTAAATGCAAGACTCAGTAAAAGAGAAAGATCTTTTAGACTTAGAACCTGGTGTCTACTACTCAGTTTCAAAACTTTATGAGTCATTCTCAGTAACGAGTCAATATCAAAACAAGCTACAGGGCAAGTTGTTAAATTCCTTACTAGTTGGAAATTTAAGAACCTAAGAGCAATCCAATTGCTATTTAAAACCATAAAAATCTCAAAGGAACCACACAAGTTGGCACTCTAGTTGAAAGAGACATATTTTGAGGAGACCTTCTCGAACTCATCTTCACAAGACTATATAATAGACTAGGACTACGACCTATTTAGTACCTCAGAAAAGAGAATACGTCATAGATTGGAATCATCCCGACCGGAAAAAATTCTCATAAACCCAACTCATCAGAATCTGATCAAAATGACGTCACAATACCTTAAACTATTTAATAGAGCCAACATGTATAACAAATACTATAGCTCGACTAAATAATTTCTAAAAGTCATACGATATCTAACAATTTAAACAAAATTGAAAAAAACAACAAGGTAATTAGCTGATGACTAAGAAGAACTAAAGGAGAGTGATAGATAAACCTATCTTTAACCACATAATAAAAACATACATCATAATAATAAAACATAATCCCAGAAGTAATTATGTATAACTAAGAAGAAACAAAAGAAGAACAAAAATAACTAGCTATACAATCTCAGCTAACAATAAGACCCTAAGATAAATAACAACTCAGGTAGTTTGTGCCTTAAAGACCAGCACTTGAACAAATTCTTTCCTTCCAAATAAACAAACCAAAATTTTCCATTAATCTAAATTAGAAGAACTAAATATCTATGAATAAAGATTCGGAAATTACTCATTCTAGCAAATCTATAAGTACTTACTCTTCCTTAAAAATTTAGAGGAAAAGAAGAAACTGTTCACAACAAAACAAAACAACATCAACATCAACACACTAATCTTCATCAGAAGACACATTGAACACACAGTCAGGGGAAAGGTAGGTAAATATTAAGAGACGCACATCTCCAATCCACCTATGCAAGACAATCAATAAGACAAAGCTAAAAATTCGAAGGAGGAGAACTCGAAGATACACCTTATGATTTACCTAACACAAACAACGACTCAAACTGGTAGAGTCATTCAACTCACTCAAAAGACAACAGTGAAGACAATTGGGAAGATTATTGATTAAGAAATAAGACATATAACTTATTATTAATATATAAAAGGGCTTGACCCTTATGAACTTTCAAGCTTCATATGATCGGGGGTCCCCATAGACCTCAACTTGATCTTATTATTATTATTTATCAAAATTGAAGGAAAATATGTAAATTGATTAAATTACTTAACTTGATAATATATTTATAATGGGATAAAAAAAATGAACTATAAGCAAGTTATTATAAGCATATTTGCATTCTAAGATTTTGACAAAAAGAATACAACTAATATTACAAAGTGTATGCCACCATAAAAGAAATATCTTAAATTTTACATATTTCAGAAAAATAAATGTAAAAAGTCCTAAAAAATCTAAAAAATGGTTTTATGATGGGCCAAAACTATAAATTAAAAAGGTTTAGTTGACTTAAGAACATCTTAATTACATTCTTTCACAATAAACTCTTTAAGAGCAGATGCTTTTATCAATACCATAAAGAGCTTAGCTTTTTCATAGATAGTTTCCAGAGGTTAAAATTTCCACATCTAGTTTATACTCATTATTCAAATAAAATGGAATCAAATACAAAGTGACAAAAACAGACTACAATCTTACTGAACTAAAAAAGTAGTAAATAAAAATAGATTTATTAAAAGTTTTTACACAATTGAATAAAATAATAGAAAATGGGGAAAATATTGTGTACTTAGATGAGACAATTTTTAAACCTCATTCAATAACTTACAAATCTTGGGCTCATAAATATAGGAATCAAGTTTTATTAAAAGGGGGAGTGAATTTAGACACTTTGGCAGCTGCTGTTGTAATTAGTTCAAAGTATGGACTGGAATGTTTAAGAATAAACCAAAGTCAATAAAAACTGATGATTTGCTTTAAGTACTTCAAGATCTAGAAATAAGATATAAAAATTAAAACCTTACAATATTCCTCGACAATCTCAGGGCTCATCACTCTAAAATAATAAAACAGTATGTGGAACAAAATGGATGGACTCTATTATTTAATGCAGCATACTCTTCAAAATTCAACTGTATAGAAAACATCTTTTCAAGAGTTAAAAAAAAATATAAGAAAGACTTAATTAATCTTTAATTCAAATTTTCAAACAAAAAACATTTCTAGATAGTTCAAGATTCAATATTGAAAATTAACATAAACGATTGTGTTAACAGTGAGAAGTTTTGTTTGGATTAACTTAAAATGCTTATCTTATTTTAATGTTCTTTAATTTACACTAACTTAAATTATTAATTTAATTAAGTCTTAATTAATTTAGTACAATTACAGTCTTTTCTAGGAGGGCTCTTCATGATTGCATTTTCTTCTCTAAAAGACATATTCGATTAAGTCTACTAAAAATTGTTCCCTTGTTTTTATTCTTCTTCATAACCAGATATCTCGAACCTTTTAAGTTTCTTGGGCTGTTTTCTCCCCAATGACTTTTGTTTCAGTAATGCCATGCCTTTCCTTTGCAATCTATAAGACATAAAAATTTATGCATACCTATTAGAAAAATGTGGAACGAATTATATCTCTTTAAGGAACTCTTAACTTATCTCTATAGTTTCCCCTAATAGTAAGTCATCAGTCGCTTAATTTCTTTGTGTCTGTTAAGACATAACTATTTATGTCAACAATTCATTTTTTAGCGTTCCCAAGACCCCATTAAAGAAATGCTTATCAGGGACGTCCTTTGGACCATCATATACACCAAGATATCTATTGACGACTTCATCATCCTTGACATAATTAAATATGCTCAGGACACCGAGTTCTGGATAATTAGTACGTTCACATAAATGACATCAGCTGACTTTAATAGCTCTTTTTTTGAAGCTAAGACATCTTTAATGAATCTCATTTTTTTCTTGTAGCTTGGTAGGTGATAGCCAACTATATTTGTTAGACATAAAAATTCACGTGAGTATTTGAGGTGATTGTACCAATCTGATTTTGTGTTAAGGCTCCCATCTAGTGTTCTGTAATTTATGTTCGTGATATTTGCCTAAAGTCCCTCACGATTTTAATTCATGTTCATGCTATTAAATAAGTATAAACTAAAGCTAACTAATAATTAATAGGTTTTAATAAGTATAAATTGTATTGGAGTATTTATGTATATTAACATAAATTAAAAATTCTATTGGTTTAATTTAAGTATGTTAACCTAAATTTAAATTACTATATATGAGTAGCGAAAGCCTCAATTCCATTAATACTCATGGTATTCACTTATTTATAGTAATGTTTGATAAATAAGACTCTCAAAAAGGAGGAAAATAAATTTATGTATAATCACATAATCAATATAAAAATTATGTCAACTTACATAATTATAAGGATCATTTCAGTTTCTTTCAAGGAACCTTTCACCAAGAATAGATTGGGATTATGACTCCTTTTCAGTAACCTTTCATAATCTCTTGTGTAACCTTTCAGCAAAATAAATTTTTTTCTTGTGAGCATAAAATTTTATAAAATCTTTTCCCGTGACCCCTGATTTAATGTTTCAAGTTAATATTTAACACCTCTACTTTCTAATACTTAAATTAAATTCTATTAAATATGAGAAAATACTCCTCTTCACTTTCTTCTAAGTTTATTCAAGTGATGAGTCCTTAAATAAAAGCAATAATTCTATGTAACCAGCCACTCATAAAATACTGAGGAGCAGCTAAGACAATCTCAGATAATTGTCAACAAACAATATTCAAAATATTAACAATTTTACATTAGATGGTAAGCTTGAAGGACTGCTCGAGCAAACAATAAATCTAAAAAGCCAAAAAAACTCTATGAATGTCTTTTATGCAAATAGGTATACACAGGGGTTGAGTTAAAAAACACTAAAAAACCCATAGTCGAAAAGATGGTAAGTTTATCCAACTAAAAAATGCAGGGGTCTATAAATGCTAGGTTTGCAGCAGAATTAAGCTATAAAAGATCTACAAGTCTAAATAACTACTTTTAATTCACTTGAGCGCTCATGATAAAAATGCTCTTACCAAGGCTTTTTACCCATAAATAGTAAGTTATTAAATTTCTAATATTTTAGGTTATGAACTGATAGAGAAAATTATGCAAAATAAACCTAGCCCCAAAAACATTTCAAATGAAAATGAGTCTAACTTTGATGTTTCTTAGCTAAATGACAAATCTCAAGATTCAATGAACAATTTAATATAAGAAAATGAAGACTCTAGTGTTCAGTATATAGACACAATCAAGTCAACTCCAAAGTAAATCATTGATAAAATATATGAGGACGCAAGAATAAGTTTTTCAGTAAACCTAAATCATTTCATTAAACATGGGTACGAATGATTCTAAAATTGTCAGAATAGTAGTAAACCCTATTTTATAATGAGGCAAAATTTTATTAAGTACTAGGCAAATAAGCTGACTTTGGCTTTCAAAACCTAAACTAGAATTTAACTTAGTACAAGAGTTTTGGTCAGAGTTAAAGATTTTGTCTTATTTAAAGTAAATGGAAGCTGCAGAAAACTCGGATTAGGTTTTGGCAATTACACATATCAATTAAGCAATATCAGTAAAAAGGCTAAACTGGGAGTGTTCTTTAGGGTAGTGCTTAATTCAAAAAGACAAGCAATTAAGTTTAAGACTTCTGATCATTCTAATAGACACCGTATCCAAACTTCATTCAGTAGGTATAATTCATCGATTTTTATCAGTCAAAAAAATAAAAGTAAAGGATGCTGATAATTAGGAAGTTTTCTTAACAAATTATAAATACTCGACTTTTCAAAATGTGAACCTATATGTAGGTTCTATGCCTGTCACAATTTACTAAGATCTAACAAACAATAATGAGGTTGAATAAGGAGACAGTAGATTGGACGTATTTTCTATAGTAGTTGTACTAATTAAAATTCTTGTTGGTAAAAAGTTTTATCGAATTATAAAAACATGCAAAAATATATTGGACATAATTGATAAGATTCGTCAAAACAAGATACTACCTGAAAGTGAAAGATTAAATTGAAATATGTTAAAAAAAGTTTAGAACAGCTTTCGACTTTATAAGACTTAAAGTCATAGGTATAATTATTTATTTGGGTCTGACATCTTTATTAACTTAATAAATTTACATATTTTTCTTCAATTTTAATAATTCATAATAATTTTAAAAAAATAAAAAATAATAAAAATAACTTTTCATGATCCAGTCATCAAATTTTTAGCAATAAGTTAATACTAATTAAAGATAGTATGTGAAATTTAATCATTTATTTTAAAGGTAGTAGTAGTGGTGAATCGCTTAAGACAAGGAAAATTAAAAAAAACGAGATCAAAATTTAATTTGAGATCTCTATAAAATATTAATTAGTTTTAAAATTTGAATATTAATACATAGTAAATAGAGACCAAAAATTAAATAAATAATTGCATTAGATTTATTAGGAATGTTTACCTACCCTTACTTTATTTAGTGTTTGTGTTGAATCAATGTCACTCTACTCAGTGGAGTCTGAAGTTGCTCTAGAAATAGAATTAGGTTTTTGACTGAATGACTAATAGTCAAGATGTAATTTCCCGAGACCTTGTTAGTCCTTAGAATCAAAGTTCTCCACTCTCTTTTAAGCTTCTTGTCGTTCACTGAATTAATATGCAAATTTAAAAACATTTTATTATATTATTGCTTAATTTTAAAATAATCCAATAAAACAGGTATGAAAAAGAAGGGAGTAAAAATGCATAACCCTAAATTTTAATGAGAATTAATAGGAAATATACAAATGCCCGTACTACAGTAGCAGCAAGAAGAAGTCTAAAACCTTTAACAAGGCAATTTTTTCACTTACAATAGGAGACACAAAAAAATAAAATACAGTGGCAACTGCGAGTAATAGTCCATGAATGCGGTAAGAAATAAACACACAAAGCAGATTTTTTCTACCAAAAATAAAATAAAAGATCCGTAGAATGATGTCTTTGAAGCAGATCTTAATGTATGGATAGATCAAAATATCTTAATAAATTTTTTTAAATGTATTTTTATTGATATGGGTAATGTTGGGGATAAAAGATTCTTTTTTATCAGTTTCATTTTAATTGTTAGATTCAGATTTAATACTTATGTTAATGGTAGATATTTTAGTTGTATGAATTTAAATTTTATTACACTTTTAAAGTATTATGTTGAAATTTTTCCCACTATAAATAAACTAATGATTTTATAATGTTGATTTGTTTTATTAAGAATACTAAAAATGCTTAGTCTTTTTGAGACTTACATTTTCAATTTTCATAATATAAAAACTCTCAATCTAGTTTTTATATAATAAAGATCTTTTAATAGGATTGATCTTAATTAGGAGATAATACCAATTTAATTAATTATTAATTTTAGAGATAGATTAATGAAAATCAATGTCAAAAAATGTAAACAATCTCTAGAACTTGTTTATTATACTAATATCTATCTCCATAAGGACATATAAGTTTACCTCCTATAAGATACCCATAATTAATAGACCCTTTTCTAGTGATGATCTTAAAAATGCATCATTTTAAGTTTGTTACACATATATAATAATTTTTGCTTTCAAACAATGAGTAAAAAAGCAATATAAATTTTATATATCACTCGTTTTCTCTAATAATTTGCTTTATCCCTAATTAAACTGTAAGATTTCTCAAAGTTGACTTAAATAAGTTCTTACGACAAATAAGCAACTCTATATGATAGATTAATGTATTAATGAGTAAAAAAATTAGTTTCTTATAATTGATTGATCATTTACTTCTGTAATGAAGAAAAAATGAAAAAAAAAGATCTAATTAAAAATATAACTTTAACTATATAGAAAAAAAAATTTCATAATCTGTGAATATTATTTTTTAATGAAAAAAACATGTCTTATATTAATAACAAGCACAATAAAGATGTACCAATGCTATAAAATAGCCAGAATCACAAATATTATTCTTATCAATAAAAACACACATAAAACTCATTAAGGAGTTTCATGGAATGAATGGATCATTCCAGATTGTGAGCAAAGGAAAAATATAATTGGATATTTCTTTATGTAAATACGTCTTATCTTCTTCTTCTTAAAAGCTGGATTAAATTTACCTTACATTCGTATAAAATTACTAAAATGCTGTAATTTAGATCGAAATCATTCAGGAATAATAATTTATTACTCTGTGTCTACTAATATGAAGAGAAATAATGTGAAGCCTACTAGATCAGTGGCGGATGCATATTAGTTTCGTTGTATAATGGTTTGAGAGTAATGAAAGCAAGAGTTTTAAAACAAGGACTTGATAGATAATTTTTGACTTTGTTTAAGAATGCGTTGTTTGCGTTAAAGGAGAATTCAAGTGCCTTGAACAGCGATTCAGTGATAAAAAGTCAAGAATGGTTTTTAGAATTCAGAAGATCAACTCCCTAGAAGTTGTTATAATATATGAGATGATTGAAGAGGGTGTTCATTGATGTCTACGAAAGATGATAAAATAGAGATCCACCTGGGTGTTGATTAGATGGGAGACAAAGAGATTGACGCAAAGGATTAAAAATTAATGATATATTTAATTGCATAAGCAGTTATGCTTAAGAACTATAAATGTATATTTTGTTTAATCATTACACTTAAAATTCAAAATGTTTACTTTACTAGTTAAAATATTACTTTAACATACTTTATGACTCTAAATATAATCTATTAAGGTAGGTCATTATTGTTTTTGCGCAAATTATATTTCTCAAAGCATTGCGCATATTCAATGTAGATATAATATGACATGTGAATTATTTGAAAATCTAAATTGTGAATAATTGTAATTAATTAAATATTTTTGATATTATTAAATAAATTTACAAATTAAAATTATATCTAAAATAATTTAAGACTTTAATGGTAACTTACATGTTAATGGTATGTTAAAATTACGTTGAAAATTATATTTATGCTAAAAACAATAATAAAATTATAGACGAAATAAATAATTT
This sequence comes from Oxytricha trifallax, assembly GCA_000711775.1. Lineage (NCBI taxonomy): Eukaryota > Ciliophora > Spirotrichea > Sporadotrichida > Oxytrichidae > Oxytricha > Oxytricha trifallax. Next base: position 13,958 of record ARYC01000050.1, read on the forward strand.
TAGAATAAAAAATATATAATTTTTCAGTACAAAAAGTTTTAGTCCAATCAAACACTAAAATCTCATGCTTACCATTTATAATAATAATAATATAATAAACACTGTTGTTTAACATTACACATAATTTCATAATTGATTATTCCCACTAGAAATATTATTATTATTATTAAAGTTCAACAATGAAAATTTAATACATGTTTTAAATAAAATATAATAGCTTTTAATGAGGAAGTTCTTTCAAAATAATAGATTTTGATAAATCTAAATAAATTAATTTTCAATATCTCTAAAATAAATATAATTTTAAGTTATATGTATATTTATCTAAATTTATGAGATAAAACAAAATTACTATTAGATTTAAAATTGAACAATATAAAATTTTGATTTAGCATTTATTTTATATTATTCTTATTTCACTGTGTCTTAGCATTTCTTATTTTGTAATTTAAAAATATAGATTTGTAGAGTTTATAACATAATTTAAACAGGTTTAACAATTACTTTATGAATTAAAAAGCCTCAGATTCCAGTAATTTTATTTCTAAAAAGAAAGTTTTTTATTAAAAGTAAAAATCTTAAATAACCATGATTTATATTAAAGAGTACTTTAGCAAATTTTTTTAGTAAATTAATTATTTGTTTTTATAAGTTCATCTCTTTATGAAATAAAAAAAACATTAAATGCTTAGCAATGATATACTCATGCACTTGTATCATACAGTTTGATGAATCATGAAAACATTTTTCAAAAATAAAAGTAATGCAGAAATTCATCCCATGTTCTCTTAAATAAGTCTTTTGGAGCTCACTTTAACATTTTTACTCGATTATCCTTGACTGAGCAAAATCCCTTTGCATCACTTAAATAGAATATTTTGTGTAATTAAGCTTCAAGTTACGAGTCTTTTGAATCTCTTTAAAACATTAAATTTTCCTAATCAGTTGGTGTTTGGTTTTTTAATTGGTGGGAGTCGACAGCGATTTATATTAACTTGACTTAATTAATTAGATATTTTAATTCTTATTATGAATATATTGCGTATGATAAGTTTTTTTATTGAAAAGTATTGTAAAAATTCTGCTCCCTCAAGTGACCCCATTCAATGCAACTATCTAATCTCCTTAGAGATAATTTTGTTGTTCTTGTACAATATCTCAATATGAAAAACTATTTGCGATCATGTTAATTATTTACACTCTGTTGAAGAATTATAGAAAGTTTGTCTTTCAAAACGGAGTGTTTTGCTTTATACAAATCAAGGAATATGTCAGCCTTTCTGTTCTTTAAAACATTATTTAATGCTTCAGCATTCTTATTAGATTTAAATGGGTACTCTTGATTTCTTTGAGCCTTTAAAGCACTTTCCTTTCGAAAGGAAATTTACTCTATTGATCTACAATTTTTTTCTCACTATAATCTTTTCTATTATTTTGTTAAATTGAGAGTAATTAATGGGTATATTTTTCTTAATGATTTGCTTAGTTGCAATTAGTCTTCCTTTATTAGTATTGAGGGAACATCCCGTTGTTTACCATTGGTCAATTTTAAGCTATTGGTTTTTCTCAAGGCTCCGATTTGCCACCATTCTCCAGTAAATTTCATCTAAACCTATTACATTGTTGAATTGTATTTTGCAATACTTTTTTGAACATCATGTTCTTATCAAAAGTTCTGTGAATCTTCTCTTCACCATGGCTGTATATCCACTTTTCATCTCAATTTCCAAATTGTATTGATTTCTAGCATTTTTTTTTCAAATAAATTATTATAATATTCTGAGACATGTTTTATATTTTGTTCTCCTTATTGCACTCTTTCAGTTTATTGTTAACCCCATTATTCTATATTGGTTTTGGTTCTTTGTAAGCTTCTTTACTAAATAGAAGAACTTTTTTCAAATCATTTCTGTCTAAAATTGTTCTATGTTATAAAAAGGTTCGTTCAAATTTTGCTTAACTTCATGAGATATATTAAACATATTTTTTATTTTGTTCTTAACTGCCATCACGGTGGATACAAATACATGTAATTTATTTAATTTCTCCATTCTATACTCAAAGCACCTTTACTAATGAAGATCTAAATCTTTTGACTTTAAAATTCTTCCCTCCTCTATAAGTGTCTTACAGCATTTCTTCTAACAATTGAAATTTTTTACAATCTTTTTTTTTAGTAAGGCATCTTCATTTCATTTTCTTGCTATTTTAATTTTAATTTTACCTGATCTAATTTTAGTATGTTAGGCACAATTTTCCATGCTCACATTATAATGTTTACGCATTTGAATAAAATTGGTTAATTATTGTAATATTCTCTAATCCTTTAGGGATTGAATCATTTACCTACTCAAATTTAATAAGTGGATATTGAAATCACCCAATTATTTTAATCTTTAATTTCCTTATTTTGATTTCATTGATCATATTATGATAATCACCCTGTCCAAGAGCTCTATTACTTTGTCTTTAATTAAAGTGGTATTTAAACTTAGATAACGTGTAGCCGTAAGCCTCCTATATTTAGTATATTTTAAGAAAAGAGTTACCTCAAAGTTTTCATTGTTCTTTATTTATCATTTTCCACTATTCAAAATAAAATATCTACCACCATTTCTTATAAGTTGTGTTAGTGTGATATTTAGACTGTTCACTCCAATTATTCGATAAAATTTCATTTCTACAAAATCTAAAAAGTAGTGTTTCTTCCCCTCAATCTCTCTTAGCTATTGATGTTAACCTTGAAAATGAGTCCTCTAGCGTATTAAATGGAGATCCTTAGTTTTATGTTATACACCAGAATATATCTTTTGCTATCTATGTTCTCCCTTCTTTTTTTCTTCCTTTCTGCTTAATGAATCGTTAATTTATCTAAACCTATCCTTCAACTTCCAATTGAAGGTTTATAAAAATGGAGTTGTGATTGTTTCTATTGGTAAAATTATTTTTAAGTTTGTTATAACTATTATTGTGATTTTTATCTTTGACGTTGATTCATTCTGTTCCTTTTTTTTCTGAAAATAAAAAAAAATATTCTTATATTGACTTATAAATTTAGAGAAACTATTCACGATTTCCAAAGAATGACTAAATAATCAAGAAAACATGATATATATACTTACTTTATATGTAATAAAATTAATTTATAACTTATATTTAAGTATAAGTCAATAACTATTAAAAAGATAATATGAGCTATGTTTTGTCAAAAACAATTTTAATTTTAATTTATAAACATAATTAATAACTCGAATGAAATTTAACCAATAAATAATTAACTTAATAAAATAGAACAAAGATAATTGGATAGTAAATAATGTGATAAAAACAAATGGTAAGTATAAAAAAATGAAAGTTAATATTGTATAAAACCAAAGATATTAATTTTACGAGCTATGTCTAAAAAATAAATTTTGACTTAGCTCGTTAAAGTAATGAATTTTTTTATAATATTATTATAAAAAATCTAAGTTTTTGATAATTAATGATCGTCTACTTAAATATTCAAATTTTCTCTAATTGTTACTCATCTTTGTTTACACTGGTAGTCTTCTCATCTTGGCTTTCTCTTGGTTCTTAGCTTCCTTTGTTCTCCGCTGTTTCTTATTAGAATTCCTTTTTTTAATTAATTTTATTCAAATATAATTTCAATATCAATATTTAATTTATATTTCGAATATATTCATATTTTAAAATTATCAATAATTTAATACTTTCATTATTAATAGAAACTTTTAAAAATAAAAGGCGAAAAATGGAAATAAAATATAATAGAGAAATGAGATAATGCATAGCTACATCTGTAACTAGCACGTCGTTCGCAGTCCTGGTCGTCAATACATTGTACTTCAAAATCAACCTTTTCAGGGAGGAATTGCTGATTCAATTGTCGCATAAGGAAATTGTCTTAAGATATTTGTATTAAGCAAAGTTAGAAGCAATTTATAGTTGCTTGAGCTAACTAGATGTCGTAAGGGGAGTAAATTTTGTACAAAAGAATTTTGACTAGATCCTAATGGATGCTGAAGGTACAGTTTCTTAAAATAAAATTTTACCAAATAAGTATCAATGACCACGAAATCCTGATACTGCCATGAGTAACTAGTACATGAGTAAATAGGTGGCCATGGCAAAAAACATTCCTGCGATTCCTTATGAACAGTACTGAAGAAACCTAATGTATCTAGAAAATTTTTGCCAGTATAAATAGTCACTCCCATTAGTGTAACTAGGTACAAAGTCTGAGTAACTAGTTACAGCACCTGAGAAAACTTTCGAGCCTTGAGAATCTAATTTCAATACCTTATGAAATTTCTTATAGTATAAATAGTAACTAATGACGCCAGCGATCTTGTCTTGTATCAGTAGATATCTCATTATCTCCCATCAAGAACATTTTAAATATCCGATTCATGATTACTTAGTTACTCCCGCAGAAGTTGCTCGCGGGGTTTTTAATGCATTGTGTAACTTAATTCTATTTTGGGAAACGAGCATTTTTAATAACCTGATTCCACATTCAAAAGAATTTACTTTGAATAATTTTGGGCAATAATTACTCCCCGTTTTATTACTTGTTGGCTCGAGTAACCTTGGACAAATAGTATCTCGTCTGTTGTCATCCATCACAGGCAATATCCCAACAGTGCGATAGAATTATGTGCAAAAGTACTTTGAAGTTAGCCATCTATTCCCATTGAACTCCATCTTGCCTGATATTTCTGACGTCATTAACTAATTGCGTGATGAGTAAAATTTTGTTTTTCTTTATTTTTCTTATGATAAAACTCCTCTCAGTTACAGGCCATTTATTATATATTTATTATATTAAATTTATTTTAATTATGAAAGTATTATAAATAAAAGTAAAATATATCATATGTTTATTATATAAACAACATCTAAAAATTTAAACAAATTATAATTTATTTAGGGGAATGTCTAAGTCGGTGGCAAAATAAAATATTTGTTTTTAAATCATATAAATGTTAATTAATTAAATAATAATATTTTTAAAATCTCAATCTAATGACTCTTCTGCCTTTTTTAATTCATTTAATATGTCTTCCAAAGTGCTTCAATAAGAAAATCATTCAAATTTTCATCTACTTTGCTATAAATATTATTAATAAACCTTTTTAGTTGAAATCATAAACTTTCTATTTAGTTTATACCTCTAAAATTTCTTGGTCTTTCATTTACATTGCTAATCACACTATCACCTTGCATTTCAACATCTTCTTATTGATTTTCTTTATCATTTTCTTCATCATAATCATCATCAAAGTCTTCATCCTATTTTTATGATTATTATTGTTGTTACTATTACTAATTAAATAAATTTGATTTTGATTCTTCATGGACATACCTTTTATTATATAATCCTGCTTATATAAAATACATATATTAATATGAACGAAAGCCATCATGATCGATAGTTGAACTTTTTTGAGTATAACTGTATTATTTGCAACAATATGTCTCTTGATCTATCTCAAACTATAAAACTTTTTTTTGCTTTTTTTTGAATATCTTTCTATCGTACAAAATACCCATATTTATCTTTATACTCTGCTATTAATTAATCTATTTTAATTCTAGCTTTCATCGTGAAGTAATTTTCCATGACCTCAATATCTCCAGTGAGATTTTATTCTTCATTTTATATATGATAAATGTTCACATATTTTGCCAACTTTTTTCTTATATCTTAGAAAATTTATTTGATTAATTTCTGATTTAGCTTATAATTAAACCTACTTAGATTATACTTTGCAAGAAATGTACTGTATCCAGTTGCATAATAATGGAGAACCAAAAAATACCAAGTTGATATTGGTTGTTAATGCTTTTCAACAAAAATAATGTCTAAATTGATTATTTTTTCTAAAGGGTCTTTTTCATTAGTGTTCAATATCATCATTTTATCTTTGTTTGATAACAGCTACATATTTTGTTGGCATTCTCGGCATTTCACATTTCCATCAAGATCACCAATATCTTATAGTTCATTAATTAAATTTTTGATATCCTTGATGAAAACTAACACATCTATTATTTAATCTACTGTGTTTTAAATACCTAAAAGTATTTTTTTCATTATATTAGAATAATTATATTATTAAATAGAGAATGATATTAAATAATAAATATTTTAACTATAAGAATTTAAATATTCATTTTTTTTATATTTAAAAAACAAATCTTTATTCTGCTCCTTAGGATTTTAGTGTAAAATCATTTTTGCTACCACCTTAGAAACTCCCCCAATATTACATAAAAAAGAGATATATGTTTATGATTATTTTTGTTACTATTTTTAAATAACAAGCTTAATATTTTATATTTTAAAAATCACTAAGTTAGGGTTTGTTTTTGCATTGTTCAATACATCTTGTTCATTTATTATTAATATATAAATAGATTAAAGCAAAAGGTTTTTTTTCATACTCATTTTGTGAATTAAAAGCTCTGTTTTATCAAATTAATGTAAATTTGTTTATTTAGGAGGTCCTCCAAATAAAAATTAATCTTAATTTGGAGTGAAGTATTATCATTTAAAATTTAAAGTTCTTTTGGATTTTTTCAAATTAGATAAGTAATATTAAAAACGTTCTCGAAAGATTTTTAAACTCATTTAAATGGAATTTATGACATAAGTTAAATAAGTACTAATGGTTAGTTGTCTTACTATTCGATCATAAAAAAGATGGATTAGATTACAACAAAACCCAATTTATTTTTGATTAATTTAGAATAGCTAGTTAAATAAAATAGTTAATTTTAGAAATTTAATTAGTTTTTTAACATTTCACTTAATATGAATGATTAACTTTCTTATGAAAAATCGACTAGGAATTTTTTTCTCCATATTTAAGATAGTAAAAGTAATTGAAAAAATAAGGAACACATTTTTGTAAAAATAATTAATTATGATTAATTTTAAAACTTATAAATTTTGCACAGTTTTATTAGGCTTTTAATTTAGATAATTGTATTTCACAATTAAAAGATAATAAATATTCTGAGTTAAGAATAAATCAATATATTTTATAGTTAACTACATAACACTACAGGTTTATCTCGTTTAAAACTTGGTAGCTCGATTAATTGCAATTAACAATTAATTATTGTGAATAACTATTTAAGTAAAATCGTTTTAATAATTGCAAATGTAAATTAATTTTAATATAATAAACTTTAAAAATGAGCAATAGTTTTCTAGCAGCACGATCTTGAACAATGCTCTTTATTTAGAGAAATTTGGCAGCCACCAGCAGAAGTGAAGTGAGATATATATATCAATGAGATTACTCAGTGGAGGATGACTACTACGAAAGACATATGATCATTCTCGAGTGCAGAAATTGACCACTCTTCTTCCTGAAGATTTCAGAAACAAAACTTTAGCAAAAACGCCAGAGCAGTTACTGGAAATTCCTAAGTTTTCTAGAGGTATTTTCAATAGGAAAGCTACTGTAGTTACAGAGATCTGCTCTGTTGGTGCTAGTATTTTGGAAATTTGCGGCAAAATCAAGACAATCCCAGAAAGAATTTCCATAAAA
>ARYC01000051.1:0-284153 GCA_000711775.1 Oxytricha trifallax
GTCAAGAACTTTCCAGTCTCTGAGATCAATAAAATAATGGTTAAAATTGAAGCAATGAAGATTCCTATATTAAAAATTATTGACTTAGATTCTTGCCTAGAAAGCTACCTTACCCTTGAAGATAAAATTGAGAAGAGAGTAATTACTGATGACTAATATGCTTACAAGATATATCCTTTCAATTACTTCCTTGCTGATGACAAGTCCCAAATGGAATTTGCTAATGAGTATTATGCTCTCTAAAAGGCAAAGTAAAATGAGTACAAGCATATCATCTAGCTTGATGCTATTTTACTTGGTAAAGATCATGTAGCCTTCAGGCTTCCTTTACTAGAAATGTCTTACAGAGAATTCTCATCTGACAATAGATGCCAGAGATAAATTGGCTAGATAGTATAGTAGATAGTTGAGGGGATTGAAGAGCTTCACAAGCTTGGTTATGTTCATAGAGACTTAAAGCCAGAAAACATCATGATAAACTTTCAGCCTCTTAGAGTTTATATTATAGACTTCAACACAGCTAAAAGAGTGCAAGCCTCTGCATAAGGAAATGTATACGGCACTCCTGGATATTTCCCAGAGAGAGAAGATTGGAGAGATGGAGACACTTAATGGGATATCTGGGCTCTAGCAGTAATAATAAAAGAGAGCGACATGCCAAGAAACGATTACTTTAACTGCAGGGGTGAGAGAGATTCTAAGCAAAGAATCAAACAATATCTCGATAAAAATAAAATAAATGGAGGTCTCAGAGAACTTGCATACTCAACTATTATCAAGCCAAGCTAAGAGAATTAACAAACAATAGAAACAATCAAACATCAACTTAGAAAGATAAAATTCAGAGAACTGCCACATGACTCTAAGCTTATGTTTGTGTGAAATATTTTTAAAAAATCGCTTATTATACTCACTTTAATTACTAAAATTTAAACATTAAACCCATACATAAACCCTATTAAAACCCTGATAAAGTATGCGTTAATAGTCTACTTTTCTCAATCAAAAACTCAATCAAACTACTGAAAGGGTTTTGGGGTTTTGAATCAAAGGTGATTACTTGAAAGAAATTATTCAAGAATATCATAAAAAGAGGTACAGTATCTCACCAGAAGATAAGGACAAACAAGGAATCAAGATATGTGAGAGCACAGAGCTGTCAAAGCATCCTTATATTTCAAGCAAAATTTTCTAGTTTAACTCTTTAGAAAATATGGCACTGGTGTCTTCTTTAGGAAGGAATAGAGCAAGCTTCACAGATAGCGAACGAAACTCGTAGACAAAGTATGTATTTAGCAAGAGATTTTGTTCAAATATTCAGCCTCAAGATCACATTAACATAGATACAGTAGCTGGCAGCAAGAGAAGAAACCTAGGAGGAGGAAGACAACAAGAAGACGAAAAGAAAGAGGATCCAGCTCCTACTAGAGAATTATAAATGTGATTAATATATTCATAAACTTAACTACAAAAATTATTTATATACATTCACTCTCTCTTCTTTCGCACACTTTTAAGACAATTAATTATCTACTCTCTTCGCTGAGCTTTTAAAAAAGTCTACTGTATCGATAGGTAGGTCATGCATCAAGTGGTATAGCAGCAATTTCTTGTTATGAACTTTAATAAACCCAAGTAAAATTCAATTTCATTAAATTATGGGCTGTAAGGCACGTTGAACACTGGCGTTATTCTAAGTAGTTTATAACTTTTCCTTGTTTCTTTTGTGTTATGAGCAGAAAGATTATCAACTGATAGTATAATTTATTATCAAGGGTACTTTATCCTCAGCTGCTCTAAGAACTTAATATACACTGTACTGTCTAAATAGAGCGAGGATGCTATTTTTGACTCGTATTTAATTAATAACCCCAACTCCTAACAAATTCCTCACAAATCAAAGCACTTATAAACCTCATCAAGGGGTTTTGGGGTTTTTATTGTATTGTTAAGCTTACACAAATATAAAATACTGTCTTAAATTTAAATTTATAAGTTTATTTGTTCTTGCTTTACAGATATAAATCGATTTATTATTTAAAAATATTGAGAATTTTTATTTTTAGTAAAATTAAAATCTTAAAATTATATTTTATAATCCATAATATTATATTAGTGATTTATATGCTGGAGATACCATTAAAATTTTATTAGTGCTTTATTCTTTCGTATAAACTATATTATTCATTTTATAAATCTATAAAAATATATGCAGTTATTATTAAATTTTATCCACTTTAATATTATATTTCATTTTTTATAACTTAAGAAATTACTTTAAGTGGATCATTAAAGGCAAACATTATTTCTTGTTGATTTTTAAAAACCATAAAAATTATTCAAATAGAATTATTTTAATAGCATTACAAAAAATATTGCGAATTTGAGTTAAAACATATTAACATTGACTTATTTTAAAAATATTTTTACGAATTCTTGTTTTTATAATATTTAATGGATAGTGCTTCTTTTAGAGAGCTAATTATGCTATTTAAAGCTTCTTAAAAAATAAAATATTAATCATCTTCTAAGGGTTCAAGATAAAATGCCGTTTTATATAAAATTAAAGATTCAATTTGAAATTCGGAATACACTTTTAAAAAATGGTGAATTTTACAATTTTAGGTACATTAAAGATCACAACTACAACTTCTAGATATATGGCATTAAATTAATATTGTCAATAAAAATATATATTTCTATTATAACCATTAACTTTATGACACTCAAGAGTCATTAAAATGTTTATAGAATAATTTTATTTAAAAAAATTATTATTAATAAATTATTTATTAAATAAAATAAATTTTTAGTATAGCTAAGCTTTTAAATGAATAATATCATTTTTTAGATAAACATTTTTAAAAAAAATATTTTATTTAATTATTTTTTTATTTCTTAGCGTAAATCTATAAATAAGAATAACATTTTTAAAAAAATTTCTTCATATAATTATAAAATGAACGAGATCTATGATATACATAATCAATTAAAATTAGTATTATTTAACTTTTAAATAATTTAAAGAATATAATTATTCAAATGTGTGTTTAAAAGAAAAATTGGAAAATTTAATTAAATATATAGAGTTATTTAATATAAGAGTCAATCCCAAATGAGATATATTTTCAGTTTTTGTACTACTTGAATTCATTTATTCTGAATAATCAGATTTACTTACCTTATTTTTATTGGTCAATAAAAAAGCATATTTTCTATTAAAAGTTAAATTATAAATAACTACCCGATTTATTTTCTAATGTCTTCTTTCGTGGTCTCTGCAATTTCCGATTGATGAGAAAAATTTATCGCAATATTGACACTTGAATGGCTTAACCCCGGTATGCGTCCTTAAGTGGACATAGAGGTTTCCTCTCTCCGCAAATATCTTCTCAATCAAAACCCAAAAATTTTAAAAATAGATTTTTAGTGATTTAATTTTTGGGTATAGTTGGGGTCTTATTGGGGTAGTAGAGAAAAAACGCTGGATTTATTCAAGATTTAGATTTATAAAGTAAATTATTTAATTTTATCAAACGAAATTTATCTTTTAGTCTTTGTGGTATCTCATTTACTTAGCTCTCAGTAGTCGTTCAAATAAATCTTCTCGTGATTATTTCTGATATGCTTGAGCTCTTACGATTATTAACTCAATTATCTTCTTAATTTTATCGCAGACATCTTCTTATTTAATATGTTTTACAGATATACCTTTAAAATATTTCTCTTTTTTTCAAAGTAAAAAATATTTTCCATATCACACTCTAATAAAATTGCAGTTACCGAAAAATCACACTAAACAGAGCCATTAGTCCACTTCTCTATGATTGCGAAGTATCCTAGTGTGCCTGGTATATTAGCTATAGCCACTATCTCTTATCTAATTGCTTTATCAAATCAATGACTACTTTTTCTATAGGAGATAGATTAAGCATTATATTATTTGCCTTCGAATATCTTATGCTCTTTCACACTTTTAGTAATTTTTGTGAGAATCTCATTAAAATCATCTGGATATGTATTATGCTAGAAATACTCTCTTAGATTTATTTCAAACCTCTGAAGTCTTAGTTCAATTCAACCTTGTACAAGAATAAGTCCATCGAGATTATACATGATATAGCATTAACTGATCTTAACTTCTCTCAGTATTATGCATTCATTATAAATCTTTTTTTTATAGTTTCGTTCCTAATATGATATCTGAAAGGATATATCTTATAAACATAATCATCAACTGCTTTGAATTTTGCCAAAATAGCAAGTTAATATGTAAATAGTTGTCAATTTTAACTGCAGAGGTTTACTACATTTAATCGAGGTAAATTACATAGCTCTCTCTTTTATAAACATACTTTATACACCAATGAATTGTCAGTCCATTAACTTCTATCTTTGCTGTTTCTTAAGTCTCTCATGCTGCTCTCTTTAAGACTCAAGAGTAGTTTTTTCTTGGCAAAAAATAAATTTTTAAGTTTCTTAATTTACCATTAAAAACTCTCTTAAGTGAATCTATTGTTGTGTCTTTTAACTTTTGCTGAGAGAGTGGAAGACTAAGACTTCATACACATTCGTGTAATGCCTACTATCAAATTTTTCATGTTTGATAAACACTTTGATTTGACTGAGTGTAACTTTTTAAAATGCCTCTCTCATCTAGGAAGTATTTATTTTTTGAATTAGTTGCCGCTCTTTTTTCCCTCAACCGGTTCAATTTATGTTTAAACTCCTGTCTTTGCACTCTATTTATTATATTTAATTTCATTTTTAAAGACCTCTTTTTAATACTAAAAGGCTGATAGTTGTAGTTTTTTCAATTTAAATAACTAATGGATTTTAATAGTGCCATAGTTAAGCTATTATTATCCTACTCCAAGAGAGACAGCTTAGCAATTTAAGTTAGCCACCATGTTTAAATTATAATTAAAGTTTCAATTATTTATCTTTAACAAGTCCTCTTATTATTCTAACTCTGTAAAGGAGAAGACACTGCAACAATAATAGTTGATTTCAGGTGTTAGTGATCATATTTATGCCTAGTTTATAAATACTTTTTTTTCTAAAATCATACATGATAATTTTGATTTTGATACAAACTAAAAATAAAATCAAGTTGGTACTGTTACAAATTAAGTTTGACCTTTTTTGAACTTTTCTATTAAAATTCTTTTGATTAAAACTAAGCTCTAATTAAGTTTTGGTACTATTAAATTGGTACCAATCAAATTTTAACGGATTTAGCAATAATACTAATTAAATTTACATAAAATTAGTACTAATTTAAAGGAACTAAATTGATAAAAATGGATCTCCATATCTGAAGTTTGCTACAGCTTACCAATTTTCTCCACATATCTTTACCTGGGTCGCCTCCTATAAGTTCCCCATATTTAATAGTAAGTTTCTTAAACAATAGAATCCAGAAGTCTATAAATTAAAAAATGAAATTCATTTGTATGATGATGATAAAATCCATGAGTATTGGAATAAAATGGGTTTAGACTCAAGAATGTTATAAAGACTCCAGGAGCAAGGCAGATCTCTATTGATTTCACAATCAGGTTATTAAGAATATAAATATACAAAAACAATACTCTAGTTAGTTTATTTTTCAATCTATAGAGGGTACCAAAATATCAAACTTAAAAGCTATACTTTTGTTACGAGAAGAAAAGTTTCAAAAACAATTAAATTAAGTTCATGGAGATCCCAAACTACCCTGAGATTTTTGTCGCTATTCTCTACCAGGATACTATGAAAGATGAAGGGTTGGTAATTTACATTCCTACTAAAAAAGCCACTTTAACAAAATTCCAGAAAGAAGTTTCTTCTTTGGTGTTCATAGTACTTTTAGAGAAGATATCTTAAAAATAAATAGAAGAAGCTCAGAAAACACGCTATTCTGTTTCTCCTGAAGATTTAAAAGCATGAAATACTATACTATAAGCGGTACTCGGCTCGCGGAGCTAGAAGCATCCTTACCTTTCTAGTAAGTTATAATTCATAACTTTGTAGCGAACCTGGAGCTGGTATATTCTTAATGAAAAAGCATGCTAAAGTTCCCAGAAAAAGAAAATCATAGACGATACATGAAGGGAGCATGAGGCTTTATAAAGATGTTCTAAAGCCTTATGAAATGAACAACGGGAGCTAGCTCAAAAAGAAGAAACACAGGTCCTAGCTAGGCACAAAAGGAAGAAGAGAAAGACAAACAGAATTCATTTAAGAGTTATAAAAATATATTATATTATACATTCATTTAAACTTAACACACTTTTATAAACATTCATTCTTCCTTCTTTTACAGAAAATGGTTTTAACACTAACTCTCTTTCAGATTCTTTGAATCAAGTCTACTGCATCGATAGACAACCCATGCATAGGTAGTGACAGCAGCAGTTTCTTGTAGTGAGTCTTGATTTAACTCCAATAGAATTCGATTCCATTAAACTGTGGGCTATAGGGAACGTTATATTCTGATGTTATGTTTAACTCTTCATAAGCTTTCTTTGACTCCTTAGTCTTATGAACTGAAAGGTTGTCAACAAACTGGATGATCTTTTAGTCGATGTATTTATCTCTTAGCTTATGCAAGAACTTAATGTACAGCTCTCTTAATAGAGCGAGGATGAATGACATAAGTTGCTAACCCTAAATCTTCGATTATACCAGCAAAGGTTTGCATGGGTGACAACCTTCACCTTTGAGTCATAAACCTCTATGTTATCATACTTCTTGTACCATGTCTTATTAATAAAGGTGTTGAAAGTAAATACAGCTTCATCAGCGTGTATAAACTTAATATTATTATTAATAACTCTCTGCATTTAATAATATATATAGTAAAAATTATTACTATTAAATGGGACTGTAAAATTAATTACTCTCTTCATTTTTTGTCAGTCTTGAAAGTAATACAATTTCTTCTAGAGATATTGACTATCATCTAAGGAGAGATATGCATGTCAGGAAACTTGCGATTAAACATCAAAGATTGCTAGTCAAGAGGAAAGTGTGCCCAATACTTCAAAGTCAACGAGTCGCAGAGGTAGACAATATGAACCTGAAAGAACTTTATTTTCTTTCAGGATGTTTTGAAGAACCAAAATTTAAATGTTAAACATCTAGCAAGCAATAATAATTAATAGTTGTTGCACTTGAGTAAAATCTTTGCAGATGCTGAATTATTTAGCACTGATTTTACTTATTTTATATTTATACTAATTCCATAAATAAGCTTAAGCAGTAAATCTAAATATTTCTCATCATAAATAAATCCTAAATTTTGCAGATTACTTACCTGATTTCTCTAAAAACCTCAATAATACCCCATAAATTTAAATAACTAAAACATCTATTGAAAAGAATTTTGGTTTTTAATAAAAAGATCAATAAATGATTTATTTTAAATTAGAGAGGATGCGTTGTGAGTTTATTTATTTAAAGTTCATAAATAGGGGGGGAATATTTTAAATTAATTTTCATAAGAGTCAAAAGAATCCTAATAATAATATTGATTAGATAATTTTTCTATCATTAATTCAATCACTATTTCTTATACAAAAGATTTTAATGTAGAAAGAGTGCTAATTTAGATATCCAATCATCTTATAGAAGCAAACATAATAACTTAAAATCATATTTATAATTATTTTGACTTCCTATGAAAAATATTACTGAAATAGAAATCTAAAAGAATAAAAATTTATAATTGGTAAAGCTCAAATACATTGGGTTTATTTTTAAATTATAAATTTAACAAGACTAAGTTAATCATAGTACTATTATTTATCAAAACTGGGGAAAGATTGAATTATATAATATAATTTTAGAATATTAACACCTTTTTCAATGGAATTAAGCATTTAAAGCAAGAGTTTCTTAAATAATATTTTCAAATTTATTGATTGTTCAACACCCTACCCCCTACCACTCCCCCTACTCAAAATTGAGCCCCGCCTTTATACAAAATTTTTTTTCAATAAATATTCTTGCCCTGTAGGCCGCTATTACATAAAATTATTTTATTTTATCAGACTTACTTCTTCCTTCGACCATTTTGATTACATGCTCCCATATTAAAATATTAAATATTCTTTAAAAAATATATTTATATATTAAAATTATCAAGTTTACATAAAGATAATTACAATGAACGTTCACATTGATTTTACTTCTATTAAGTTAAATAGAATGTTCCTTGTTTAACTATTTCTTATTTATTCATTAGAACATTCTATTTAACTTAATAGAAGTAAAATCAATGTGAACGTTCATTGTAATTATCTTTATGTAAATTTGATAATTTTAATATATAAATATATTTTTTAAAGAATATTTAATATTTTAATATGGGAGCATGTAATAAAAACGGTCGACGGAAGAAGTAAGTCTGATAAAATAAAACAATTTTATGTAATAGCGGCCTACAGGGCAAAAATATTTATTGAGAAAAAAAAATTTGTATAAAGGCGGGGTCTTGATCATTGAATTTGCCTAAATTTAGATAGCACTAATTAATTTGCAATTTATTTAATTAATTTATTTTTAAGAAATATTAAAATTGTCTCATAATAAGTATATTATTAAAATTAATTATCATTAATAATAAATGGGCACTCATGGAAATCTATGTTTAAATGTTGAGTCCTCGTATGATGATCTAATCTGTTTTTCCTGGCGAAGGATTTTACACAACTATCTAATTTATTTAACTTCCATATATTTTTTATTTTAATACGTATTTTGCAAAAAATGCAAAACTTACTAAAATGAAATTTCTAAATTTAAAATTTCTTCATATTATTCACATTATTTACTTATCTACTTCGCAATAAAATCTTGTTTTTGATTTTAAGACCTTCTATAACATTTTTGGTCGATAATTAATTTGCATAATACTCGCAGGTGGCATCATTCTTAGCACCTTAAGATCTTTTCAAAACATTCATTAAGAAATAATAATTTTATATTGTTTTTTATAAAATGAGCAAAAAGTATTATTGAATTGACTCTTAATTTATATGTATAATTAATTAAATTTATTGAATAAATTATCTTAAATAATATAAATTTTTGTTTTTTTAATTATCCTCTGAAGGGGACATAGAGCTCTCCAATAAACTATATTCAAATTGAACAAATATATCAAATGCATACTTTTAATCGTTTTTGGGATTTTGATGAAACATTTATTTTTAAACTATATATATATATATATATATATATATTAAATTTAATTTTTATTTAAAATTCAAAAAAATACTTTTATTTTTCATAGTTGATATATTTTTTATAAATTAATTAACATATCAATGTTTAAGTTATTTAAATAAAAAACTATCAAATATTATAATATGGCTAAAGTACAATAGAATTTGATAATTAAATAAAATATATTATAATTTTTAAAGGTTGATAAAGCGGGCAAATCATTTGATTTTGGGTTATGATGATCTTAATATAAGCTAGACTTTACACTTTTCAATGTTTTCTTTTGCCTGGACTCTGGTACTAGTTTACTTTTATTTAATTAAATCTCTCTGAAATAATAAAATTTTACTCTTTGATTAATCATGATTAAATATTTATTCAAGCCTAGAAAATACCACAATTTATACAGTATCACATATTTTTAAATTTGTAAAATACAAATAAGATCCGTGCAAGACTAATTTATTAATCAAGTAGACTCATATAGTTTTAACTTTTTTAATTAATATTGCTAATTGTTAAGATTATCGTTGACTAATCGATTTTAATGAATTAATCTCCTCATTATTTGAAATTCCATTTTATCTGAGATTCTCCCTTATCATAATATTGCAGTTCCTTATAATATAATTTTGGTTTTGGAGTCTTATATGTTAATTCTCAAAATTTTATTAAATGAGATTATTCTTATATAACTTGATAAATTTATTAACACTTTTGACATTTTTAAATGCGAATTCATTTAAAATTTAATATTAATTTTTCTAGAACCATCTAGAAAATCTTTATATAAGTAATAGAATGATAACATGTAAAAATGCTTAATATAAGGAATATTTATGTATAGAAAAATGATATAAACATAATAATTTGACAAAAGTTAAGAATTAATTATATTTAAGTTAATAGATTATAGTTTCGAACTTAGAGGAATATGAATTAAATATGTAGTTTTAAAAAAACCCAATTTAAATTAATTTTCAATTAATATTTGCTTATCAATAACAAATGCTGTAAGTATTTAATTCTTTAAGTTTTATCATATAAAATTGAGCCTAAAATTGTTAAATTTGCGAACCTTACAACAATTAATTTTATATTTTATATATTAAATTGAATAATTTCACCGATTTGAAATACATTCCTATAATAATGAAACAAATATTTGTCTTAAACTATGTTTTTCGGCACCTATTCTTATTTTGGTTGCTATATCATAATAGGGAAATAATTTAATAATAATAAGCTTATCTACTCGAGTATTGAAAAATAAGAAATATACAATTTTAATAAAAAAATATAAAAATAATTTTTACTCATAATACTATTAAGGACAAAGAATACTCTTCCATCTTATCAACAATTCAGACAACTCTTTTAAATATTTATAATAAAATAAAATAAAAGTTATAAAAAAAGTAATTTAAATTGCAGTAGAAGATGCTTGAATTAATGAATATGATTTAATCCCATTTTCTAAAAATGTCGCATTGATTACGCCCATTTTTCTAACTAGATTTTAAACTAAAATCTTTTTGAAAATCAAATTTTAATTTACTTTTTACGTTTATTTTAAATTGATGAATATTAAATTTTAGTTAATATACTTATATTCAAGAATTCTGTTTAATTAAAATATATAAAACTTATGCTTTTATTCTTAATGCTTAATTATTTTTTTTGTGCATAATTTTAGATAAAAAAGAAAATATTTATTTTTATAATTGAAAGTTTTAAATAAATATATATATATATATATATATATATATATATATATAGCGCTAGCTGTAGTAATATTTCTCAAATTTTTGATATTTATTTATTATTAAAAATCATTGAATTCAATTTAATATAAGAAATACTTGAAAATCTTAATCATTATTAGAAAAAGCATTAAATTATATATAATATTAAAAATAGCAGGTCTATTGGTCATGGAGCCCTAACTCCCATTTTTTGCTAAAATTCTAGTAGTGATTAAAAAAAATAATTATTAAAGGAATGTAAATTATATGAGAGTTTAATAATTTAGATTTATAAATGAACATTTATTAACTCTATCGTTTTAAAAGTGTCTAAGATATTGAGAGTTTTTATTTTTATTATTTTTAATTAAATAAAATCAACATATTATTAGAAATAAAATATCTTGATCGTTTAATAAATTTGAAAATTTCATATTAGATTTAGTATAGACTATCATATTTACATTTGAAAAGAAATTAATATCTTCATAATTTCAATTTTTTATACTTTTTTAGAAGGAATTTGTTTGGGTCATATGGATTATTTTTAGATTTTTTATTTGAGAAATTTAGGAAATCAATTAAATGAATTAATCACTAAAAAGATACTTTGAATAAAGTATTAAAGGATTCAAGGTTATTAATTTCATCTTCAAATAAATCTATTATTTATATCTCTAATCTTTGGTTGTGCCTCATGATTATTAATTCTCCTTTATTTCATAGTTGAATTTTCTTATTTTTTTTATCTTGAATATATTTTTTCATATTTCCTTGATTAATAAATGCCAGAGAAATCGTAATCAGTTATTTTTGTTGCTTGAGATTACAAATTCGACTAGAAGTATCCATCTCTTATCTCATCTTTCGGGATTATATCATAAAGTTATTAAATTTACCCGATCAAATCCCAAAATTCCTACAGTAGTCTGATTGAGGTTTTGATTGATAAAAATAGACAATTAGTGCATATTTTGTCAGAATTTTAAAAGGGTTTATGTAAAATTAGGGTTTAAATGTAATGTAAATTAATTTATATTAGAGGTGCTTTCATTCTACAATTCACTCAAAAACTACTCTGGCATTATTAAGCAACTTTTGAAACTATATTTTTCTCTTCCAACTTAGAATTTAATCTATTATATGGTATGTCTATGGTTAGACTTTATGATTATTTACTCAGCCATAAAATTACACTTAAACCCTAATCCCCTACATAAACCCTATCAAAACCCTAATATAGAATGCACTAATTGTATAAAGCCTTTTATCAATCAAACAACTTCAGGGTTCTGGGGGTTTTGAATAATAGTTTAAAAATAATGGGAATATGAAAAATTATGCCTTAAAAATCATCAAACCTAATCAGATGATTTATGATAAAATTTCTCAAATATCTAGTAAAAGCAATTAACAAAAATCTTCTAAAGTTTACAGAATGCATAATTAATTGGTGAAAATTCTTAAGAAATAAATAAAATACATGTCAGAAAAAATTACCTAATTTATTTTATTATAAGACTAAATAAGGAACCCACGTGTAATGTTTTTCTATATAAAATTTATTTTATAAAGTCAGCTCATTCTTTTCAGCAATAATTATGAAACCTAATTAATTTGCCTGATAGAAAATCAGTGAGAAAATATTCTTTCATAATCACTAGAAACATTTTCAAAGTTTAAATTTATTTTATTTTTAAGTTGTACATTATGTTGATTATCTAAAGACCCAGAACATTTTCAATTTATTTTAGAAATAACTTTTAGTGTGTAAAATAAGAATTTAATGTAATCAATTTATTTTAAGGTAAGGCATAAGGGGTTCAATCTGCTGGTTATTAAACTACTCAGGGATGACGATAAAAAATTTCCTGTAATTTATAATTTACTGGTTAAAATTTAGATACTGACTCAAAAAGAGCATATTTATTGTGAAACTAGACTTCAATTAATCAGAATAATATACTATTCAAAAGAAAGATAGAGAATAAGTAATCAAAGAGGGTGAAATTAGTAAGATTTTTTTATTACTTTTATCTGAATCAGGACCAAACTATAAATTCTCTGTTTCTACATCTATTGAGCAAAGACTGTAGGTCTTCACATCATTATTATAGAAAACATCAATATCATCGATCGATAGGTAAAGTAAAATGCTAATGTTTGTTTCATAATTTTTTATTATCTCACGAATTTGATATTAACTCACTTTGATTTCCCATGAATTAATTTTTGTTTTGATTTATTATTGAATAGTGAATATTTAGAATTAATTGTGATTATTCACTTAACATAGTAAATTACTATTTATTTGAGGAAAAGTTTAATTTGAATCAATTATGTGGATTGAAATCGATGAGATAAATTCTCTATAATACTCTAGCATTTACATTTAATACTTTCTATAATTTTTGCTGCAAGCAAATAAAAGAAAGTTCTATCAGCTAGGATATTTTTTCAGTTTTATTAACATCGTGTTGAAAATTTTTCTATAATCTTAAAATTTAAAAAGCACTTTGTGAAAAGGCTACCTTGGTATTATTATAAATTAATACCCGAAATTCTTTTTTTTAATGCAACAATTAGATTAATAATAACTCAATAACATAAATTAGATGGTCGATTAGTATTTTTTTTTAATTTAATTAAATTATATAAAAATTTTGCAAGATTTATTATAAAATTTTAGATTAAAGATTAAGAAGAAGAAAAAAATATTGTATTTGCGCGACAAAGAAATAAAAATTATTAAATTTTTAGGTACTACGCTCTAAATTTTTCGATTTTTTCCCTAGAATAAAATTAGAAAAAATATTTTATTCATCAATTTTGAATTATAAATTTATGCAATAAATATAAGAAAAACTTAATATCTACATAAATTATTTATGATAAAAAAGTAAAATAAACAATCATTTTAAGTACTATCAGAAGACATGTGCTTGGTATTAGATAGGTCAAATCACTCGAATATTTTTTGAAAATTTTTCACCTAACAACAGTACTAAGTTAACAACTTAATAGTTAATAAGCAGAACGATCCACATATAGAATGTAAAGTCAATGACGATCAAAATCATCATCAATAAGAAGAGTAATTGAAAAAAAGTTAGGAGCAGAGAGTAAAAGATATTAGTTTAACATATTGACAGGCACTCTAAATCTAAAAGGGCTTGACCCTTATATATTAACATATATAAACGATTGGGGATCCTCAGAGACCTCAATATTATCTTATTATTATTATCATTTTAAGAAAAGGAGTTATTATTTTCCTTTTCCTAGAAATTTAAATTATTATGGAAGAAAAAAATTTATAAAAGACTATTCTTAAAGGAGTGGTAGAGTTTCATGCCATAGTAAATAAATAATTCTAAGAAAAGAAAAAAACAGGGATGAACACAGCCATTTTATTTTTATCAATACAAAAATTATTCTTTTAACTTAGTCCTTCTTTTCTGATGATAACAATTACTAGAAATTGCTATATTTATTAGGATTGAATGCTTGTTGATATAGAATAGTAGAAATTATTAAAAAATTGCAAAACTTATTAATAAAGTTAAAATTCTAAGATTTTTTACCTTTATAATGATATAAATTTGTAATTAATTCAGATTTCGTATATAATATTACGTATCTACAAAGAAATGCTAATAATTATAGACTAGATGATTTTATTAGGAAAAAAATAATTAGTTTTAAACATTTACTAAATGAAGAATTTATTAGCCATAACGATCGCTAATATTATTTAAAGAAAAGATTTTTGAATTATATAAATCAAATTCTCAATTGAGTTTTTAATGATTATATTTCTTTAACATTCTCTGTAAGACTTTTTCTAAAATTCTCAACATTTACATATTGTCCATCGCACTTTTTATTTTAAATAAATTATTTTTTTCTAAAAAATTTGAGGGAACTTATCTTACTTTCCCATAAATTTTTTTAAAAAATAAATATAAATATTACTTTAAGACGAAATAAGAGTATGCATAATAGGGTAAAAAACTATTTAAAAATAATTATTTATAATAGCTCATAGAGTGATATAGCCTTCTAAATAGTTCAAAGAATTAAATATATTTTCTCAAATTTATCATTAAATTAAATATGCTATTTTTTTTACAATTAAATTTATTATAAATACTATAGTTTTACAATCAAAAAATTGTAGAAGTTAAACTAGAAAATAAGAGATCTTAAAATGACAGATTCCTTTGATTTCTTATATTGCGTGAGATATTTATTATATTACTCTTGAGTGTGTGTGTGTGTTTAATGATTAAAATTATATGAATTTAACAAATCACTGTTTAATACTAAAATCAAGCCATCAATCTTAATCATGACGTACACGTATCTGAGTGAGTTGACATGGCAAATTCCGTGACGTGGCAGTCGTGAAGTAGAAAACTCAGAAAAACCAATATCGCTATCACTTAGTATCCTCCTAAAATAAAGATGTCTGCCGGTTATAACCCAGAGACAGAGCTCGAAGAATTCAATTAGAGTAACCGAAGCTGGAGAAAAACGCTTACCGGTCCCACCGCTTCTGGGAAACGTAATCCCTGTCCTTTCGCTGTGGTAGTTTCAGTACCCTAGCCCTATGTGGGAGAAAAATCCTTATCATTGGCTTCAATGGTTTTCTTCTTCTCACTTTCGAAGACAGAGCGTACCTTCATCCACCTCCCTATTACCTAGGAAACTGAATTCAAACCAGTAGACTCATCTAATGCAGGGAAATCCTAGGATTCAGGTCACTCGAAGAGTGTACGCTGACGGATTGAACCCCGCCGACTGGTCTCTCATGCGTTGCGCCCAGCAACCCCCTGCCTGGACTCGGTAGGCCTTAGTGTATTAGAAAGCTCTATTAGAAAGTCCTAAGTGGTTAGTACCACCTAGCTATTAATTTTCTAGTTTAATAATATTTTTTTACTCTTACAATAAACTTTTTTTGTTTTTTTTTTCAAAAGAGAAATTATATTCTAATTATACATTTATAACAAAAAAACTCTCTTAATTATTAATAAAAAGTATTAGAAAAAATGTTACTCTCTTTGATAAAATAAAATTATTAATAATATATCACCTCAAAGAAATACTAAAAGTTTATTTTATATTATTTTGGGATTCATGGCACATATTTGCTTATCTGCTTGTCATTTTTTTAAACATTTTAAAAATAAAGAAGGTTTTATGACTTGTACCATGAAAAATATAAAATATAAATTTAGCACTATTATTTTTTAAGAAATTTATAAGGCAATATACATTTATTAAAATATTATGAATTCATAATATTTTTGACATTAAAAATATGGAGTATATTTTTTGATAATGTATATAATCCAAGATAGCATCTAAATTTGCAGTTTTAAATTGTATCTATATTTATTAATATAAGGTTAAATGCGATTGCTTCTATCTTTTAAAACTTGTATACTTAGCGAATATTAAATTTTAAGATAATATTTTGTTATATTATATCTGCTTAAAATGAAAATTATTAGGATGAATTCCAAGCAGCAAAATACTAAATTTAATCATTTTTATTATGGTAAACCTAAAAGATAACCCAAAAGTTGACATTTATTTTACATTAAGTTATTTTTGTAGCAATATTAGAAAAGAATATAAAATTTTCAAGTTAATTTAACACCAAACTATGATAAGAAATATTATAATTTAAAATTTAAATTATTATGCTCAATATTTGGAAAGCACAATTGATTTTCTAATTTAAATCAATATCAATCTAAAATTTGTGAATATAAAATAATATGATTATTTTGAAATCATCATTAATCAAAATTTTAGTATATTTGACTTTTTTGTTAGCTTTACTATATTTCGTTGAAAGTAAACTTGAAAAAATTTCATGTTAAAATGAAAAAACTTGACGGTAATTAATTTCAAACAAACATAAATGTTAAAGTTTAGTTAATTCTTTCTTGCAAGGGATAACTTAGAATTGGTAAATTTTCAAAATTTTACATTTTAAGTTCTTTTTCTAATAATCCCAATTTCATCATTTCTTATACAAATAATTGTTATAATTTATGTATATTTAATTAGAAATCTACATATCAAATGAACTATAAAAAATACACATTTCATGACTTAGGGTCATATAATGATTATAAATATTCAATAAAATTTATGATTTTATTTTGCAAAATTAAAGAGATAGTCAGTTATATAAAATTAAAAATCTTTTACTTTAAATTATTTTCCAATTAAATAAATCTCAATTATTTGGAAATTTAAGTGTAAATTTTCTTTTATTTAAAATTTTAATATACCTTAAAAAATTTTTGCCTTAAAAAAATATTAAAAGTCCATAATTGCTGTTTAAGTTATATAAATAAATTTTTTAATTTTTTTGATAATTTTAATATATCACTTTATTAGTAGTTTTTGAGATGTGTTTTTTGTTCTGTTAAATCAGGAATTAAAGAGTAGTTAAGGAAGATCTTAATTATTAATACGGTATACTTGTTAATATTTTTTTATTTTCTGAGCAATAGGGATAACTGTAGTTTCACATTTCTTTTACACTCTATAACTACAACTTAATTTCTTCAATAATATAAAACCCAGAAATAATTTATAAATTATATTTGTAGGCATTTTGAAGAAGTTCAATAGTTAAAACTTAATAATTTCAAGATTGAGTTGCGATTTATTACTAATTATGTCCTCAAACAATAATTATGAATACTAAGAAACATACTTAATAAATAAAACATAGATAACTCAATCGTACTCATAAATTTTGCATATATTTATACTCTAAATTTCAACGAAAATAGTAGCATAAGAATATTAAATTTATAAGAGTACCTGAATTATCTTGAAATATTAGATATTTAATAAAAATTAGGCGATATTGACTAAGGATAGAATATCTTTGAGCTAGAAAAATGTACCCTAATAGATTCATAACTGTAGTTCATTTAAACAATTAGTTCAGAGTTCTTGTACTTTATAAAATTTTGTCATTCTCTAATATACTAATTATATTTTATTCTTTGTTCACAGGTTATAATACATTTATCTTTTTTAAAAAATGAACTGAAAAGCTCTTAGTTTTTTATAATTAAACTTATTGTGGATTCTTTATGAATATTAATAACTTTATTTGGTAAGAAAATTAATGGGATTAAAGACCCTCATATTCTCAATTATTGAATATTAACTTCCAAAATTTTGAAAGGTGGGCGTCGTCTTAAACTTAATTATTTTAAGCGTTATTGTGTTTGTTTTATCCAAACCTTTTGCTGTTTAAATATTATTAAAATACAATTGATTTGGGAAAATTATATTAAACAAATACAAATCAATTTAAGGATTGGCGTGACTGCCATGTATTAGCGCAGCTATTAATTTTAATTTGTTTTTAAAAAGATCAAATTTAAGAGTAGTAATATAACTGTCATATTAAAAAGATTAATGTACACTATAGATTTAAAAAAATGAACTATTCGTAACCGTACAATTTAATTAATTTTTATAATTAGATTTAGAATGTACAATGTACGATTTTTATATTATATGAACAGAGAGTGTACAAATGACAAAGCCCAATAGTGCAATTCTCGATGTTGTGATGTATAATATGTTTAAAGTTTTAGTTAATTAATAAGTGTCAGGTACTAATGTCTGAGCCGTGTAATCTGTACCACTCCCTGACCCTCGCGCCGAAACTGCTATCTTTCTCTTCCGTACTTTAGACTGCTCTGCACCGTATCTTCTCTGATCTCTATCGATAGTGCCACTAAGGCAGAGCCCGGTTACTGTAGGGTACGGTATCTCTGTATCTCTGTGTGAAAGAAGCGAACTCAGCGATTAGTGCAATAGATATCTCAAAGTGCTTGTGATGGCCGTCAACACCTAGGCTCTAGTGGCACTATCGATAGAGATCAGAGAAGATACGGTGCAGAGCAGTCTAAAGTACGGAAGAGAAAGATAGCAGTTTCGGCGCGAGGGTCAGGGAGTGGTACAGATTACACGGCTCAGACATTAGTACCTGACACTTATTAATTAACTAAAACTTTAAACATATTATACATCACAACATCGAGAATTGCACTATTGGGCTTTGTCATTTGTACACTCTCTGTTCATATAATATAAAAATCGTACATTGTACATTCTAAATCTAATTATAAAAATTAATTAAATTGTACGGTTACGAATAGTTCATTTTTTTAAATCTATAGTGTACATTAATCTTTTTAATATGACAGTTATATTACTACTCTTAAATTTGATCTTTTTAAAAACAAATTAAAATTAATAGCTGCGCTAATACATGGCAGTCACGCCAATCCTTAAATTGATTTGTATTTGTTTAATATAATTTTCCCAAATCAATTGTATTTTAATAATATTTATTTAGCCCTAGAAAATAGTGAAAAGTTCCCTACTAGTTAATTATAATATTTTAATTTTGGTAAAACATTAAAATTTGATTTATCAAATTTTCGTAATTTCATTTAAACTAGTTAGATAAGACTAGATTAATAAATGATTATGGTTGGGTATGTGGAAAAAAAAATCAATATAAATAAGAGGATAAAAAATTTAAAATTTAAAGATAATTATTCTAATAAATAAAAAAAAACATGTAAAGCTTTTGATAAAGTATGATAATCTTGATCAAAATATTGCGGATCAACTTTTTAAATACATTTTCTGCTTCTAATAGAGTCAGATTTTTAATTGAGGCAAAATTAGATTTAAGGAACATATACTCATTCATTTTTGAATTTATTTTAAACAATAAATTATTAAAAAAACTTTATTTTTATTAAACTTTATCATATTAAGCTCTAAAAATCCCAAGAATTTACTTACGAAATATTCTCTTAGAAAATTAAAATATAAAATATTCAAACTTAATAATATATACATATTATATAAATAAATTTTATCCAAAATTATTTAAATATCTGTATATTATATTATTTCATGTAATGTGAAATCATGAATCTAAAAAACAAGAAATTATTTAATAATATTTTATGATTAAAATATGTTCTAAAGAGAAAGGCAGAGATTTAATATTCTAAACAAAATAACATTTTATTCCATAATTCAAAGCATTTGATAGAGTAATATTAATTTTTCCCTTGAATTATAACATTTTTTGAGACATAAATAATAATGTTTGCTAATATATTAATATTCACTTATACTATTTAGTCTAAAGTAAGATGAAATTAGCTTAGATAATAATGATAAAATTAAATTGAAAAGGATTAGATTATAAAAATAAAATTAGCAACAAAAAATGAACAATATTTATTAATATGGGAAGTTTAAGATTAACTAGATTTTATAATATTTAATTTATATTTAATTGAAATTCTTTTTTATAGATAAACAAAATAATTTTTATTTAATTTTCAAATAAAAATTTGATTAAATTGACTTTTTATTTATTTTTACAGTTTAATGTAGTAAATTTTTCTTAAAATCATGTAAAAAAATATTTATTTAAAAACTAATAAAAAAATATATTAAAATTATTATGTTTGAGTATATATAATTATATTTTTATTATAAATTAATTTTCCCTATTTTATTATAATAATGCAATAATATTAATCCTGAAATGTTTAATTTGCAATAATAAAATATTGTTGCTTTGTAAATAATTTTACTATTTATTGTTTTACAAAATAAATATTTATTTTTCTCTTAATGTTAAATAACTTCATTCAAATTTAATAGAATTATTCCTATATATTTATACTATACAATCTCTTTGATAATTATTTCAGTTTATACTTAAATTCTATATTAAAATTATTAAAATAAAAGTAATTATTATTCAAAATATATTCATAAGATAGGATGTTTGATTTATAAAAAACAATAAGTGCTCATACAAATTAGTTATTAATTTATGTTATTGGATGATGATCAAAATTACTTCACAAATTTATTAAGTTTTATTTGTTTGAAAGAAAATAAAAAAACATTAAGATTTTTTCGTTTACCCAAAATGAAAATGTTATTATATATTTAAAAATTTTACTCTTTAAATTTTGATGTATCCGAAATTTTTATTTTATAAAAATTCAATTAATCCCTTTAAATTTTATCAATTTTAAGGATTATTTTTGTCTTATATTATTTTATTTCATAATGTTAAGCCAAATAATACCTAATATGATAGAGCATTTTATTTTTTAATTTTTTTTTTAAGAATAGGTAACTCTTCTTGAATTAAATTAACCTTAAAATATTTGAATTTCTAATAAAGTTTCCCATTTATTAGTCTATTCACTTTTTTTAATGATTTAAATTGATAGTTATTTATAATTTATTTTGTGATAAGCACCAAAGTCTTAAAATATAACAGGAATAATTGGTATTCCAATTAATTATAAATCATATTTTATTAAAAGAATAAATTATCAATAAAGCTTTTGGTATATCTTAATTAATAATTTCTTTGATAAGTAGAAAAATTGTAATTATAATTTTTAAATTTTAACATTTTAAAATCTTTAAAAGTTATCTTTAAAAGTTATCTTTAAAAATATGAAATTGTTTTATATTTTTACGTTTTATGATAAGATCTATAAAATTACAAACTTTTTCTTTATAAAGCATAACTTTAATATCTTTTATAATAATTTGCTTAAATCTTTTTAATAATATAGATTCTTGATATTGAAGCATTTTTTTAAATAAATTTATAAAAAACACTCATTTTGTGTCTTATAGCTTAATATTTTTAATTTCTAAAGAAAACTTGTAATATTGAGAGTTTTAAATTTAAGTGTTCTAGAGACTATAGTTGAGACTTTTAAATTTGATCTCATTACATTTAAATCTAATTTTAAGGCAAGAAAGAGACAATTATTATTTCAAGTTTACTTATATTAAGGATATATTATTTTTACCTAATTTTAATATATTGTTTATTTTGTACAATTTAAATATAATTCAATTTTTACAATAATTGTTATATTATTATTCTTGTTTTATTTTATAATTTCCCAAAAAGCTTCAATTTCATACTTAATAAGTTTATATTAATAAAAAACTTAAAAAATATTGTTCTTTTTATTGATTAAGAAATACAATTTTAATTTTTTAACATTATATTAGATAAGTCATAATTTGTTAAAATTGTAAGATTAAATATATACTCTTAAATTGTATGTATATTAATACAGAATAACCTCAAATACCTTCTTTAAGGTGTGTTTATTCTCTAAAGGTTTTTTTTATATATAAGTTCCATTTTTTTTTTTTTAGGGATGATATGTTTGGTTATCCATTTTATTTTTACCCCTATAATGTACCACTAAATTAAAAATTAACAGGAGATTAATCTAACTAAATTAAAAACATAAAAATTGGAGAATATCATAAATTTGAAAACTTTGATTTATCCTCATATCGACTTTGATTAGTTTCATTCCTTTTCAAAAGTTTATACATAAATAAAATTTATATTCAAAAAAGGAGTATAATTCAGAAATTCCTATTATAAAAAATATACGTTTATTAAGCTTAATAAAAGATAATTTGATAATTTATTCTGAAAAACGAGTTAATGTTCTTCAAATTAATATATATTATCTATTTATGTAAAAATAAGACTTAATACCTATAAAGATCAAAGATTCAATTTGAATACTGACTTAAATGTTCATACTTATCCGAATTAATTAAAATATTTATAAATATTTAATAAAATTTATTAAAAATTTATGTATAATTTCATTACACATTTCATATGCGATTAAGAAAAATTAAATTCATTTATCATGAATTAAAAATGATATTAAGCGAGTATAATCAAAATGTGGAGACTGTTATAAATAAATCAAAAATGAATACAATTAGGATTATTTTCATATTAGTATAGATTAACTAAAAATCAAACTGTAGCTATTTCGAATTATAATCATGTGTTTATTTATCAATATACATTTAATTAATTAAACATGGAGAATTCTGATTATTATTTTTTTTTACTTTTCCAAATCATTTCTATTTTAGGGCATCGAACTAGTTGCTGATGTTTTCTCATTCGACATTCCTAGATAATTTTTTTGAGATATCTTCACCATATCTTCATGGTATCTTCAGGGTATCTTCCTCAAAAATCAAAAAATTCAAAAATAATAAAATTAACAATAATAATAGCAATAATAGCAATAGTAGTAACAATAACAACAATAAATCAAACAGATTAAATTAAAATTAGAGTCTGATTGAAATTCTTAAGGAATTTCAAAATTATAAAAAACTGTGTTTTGTTTCATGTTAATTATCCTCATCTTAATTATCGTCTTTTACATTAGGTCAATATACTATGAATTTTTAGAAAATTTGGATTTTTATAGAAAAATCCCCAGACTCTAATTTTAATTTAATCTGTTTGATTTATTGTTGTTATTGTTACTACTATTGCTATTATTGCTATTATTATTGTTAATTTTATTATTTTTGAATTTTTTGATTTTTGAGGAAGATACCCTGAAGATACCATCAAGATATGGTGAAGATATCTCAAAAAAATTATCTAGGAATGGTGAATGAGAAAGCAGCAGCAACTAGTTCGATGCCCTAAAATAGAAATGATTTGGAAAAGTCAAAAAAAATAATAATCAGAATTCTCCATGTTTAATTAATTAAATGTATATTGTTAAATAAACACATGATTATAATTCGAAATAGCTACAGTTTGATTTTTAGTTAATCTATACTAATATGAAAATAATCCTAATTGTATTCATTTTTGATTTATTTATAACAGTCTCCACATTTTGATTATACTCGCTTAATATTAAACTAAAATTAAAGTTAGATTCAATATATTTTCATTTATAATCAAGTTTATACACCATTATATATTTATTATAATTTAAAGGAATTAAGTGATTGTAATTATTTATGATTTTCTTTCTCAAATAATACAGTTAAAGATATTAATAAAATTACTTAAAGTTAAATTACTATTCAGAAACATCCAATAAGACCATTGCTAATATACTTTTGAATTAGCATATTTTTGGGGTTATTTTTAGTACTTTTTTATTAAAATTGTCGATTTCTTTATAACATGGTAAACATTTTTTATTGTTTAAATTAGCAGTTTTATTTTACTGAATTTTTCTTTAAAATAAGAAATCTCAAATAGATTAAATAATAAAGGAATCTTTATTCTTAAATTTATAGTAAAATT
Organism: Oxytricha trifallax; assembly: GCA_000711775.1. Lineage (NCBI taxonomy): Eukaryota > Ciliophora > Spirotrichea > Sporadotrichida > Oxytrichidae > Oxytricha > Oxytricha trifallax. The sequence goes on from ARYC01000051.1 coordinate 24,181, forward strand.
AGAAAAATAAAACTTAACATTATTAATAATGATTATGATTCCTTTTAATAAGTTAAGAATTTTTTAAACCTCTCTTTTTTCAATAACAAAATTTAAAATTAATTGTCAACAATTTATTTTAGATTTAATTAATTTATTTTAATCTTACATATGAATATTTACAATAAATATTGAAATATTATGATAACTTAAAATAAAATATAAAATTATAATTAAATCCTTAACTTACTTTTATATTTTGTATGTCACCTGCGAGCCTTTCATTTAAAAATAATCGCTTCTAATATATCGGCCAAAAATAAAACATTTCTTTTATATTCTTTTATTTGAACTATATTATTTGGTATTTTTATTGAGTGTCTTTAAGTTATTAGGGAGGTTTTAGATTCCTTATTTATTTCACTAATCAAGAAATATTTATTATAATAAGTAAATTAAGTATTTATTTTATTAATATAAACTGATAATTTTATTTAGATATATTTAAATTATAGTATTTATTAAGAGATACATAGTTTTTCTAAAGTTAAAATTTAAAAAGTTTTGTATCGAAAAAAATATTAGTTAGAAAACTGTGCAAATAATTATATTTTAAGTAATTATAACATAATTTTTTATTTATAGTTTGAAAATAAATTAGTTTTAATAATTAAATAAATTCATCAATTTTTAAAAATAATTTAATAGTATTATTGCAATATTTAAATACTAATGTTATTAAGAAATCTATGATAATTTATTTTTAAAAAATATCCAGTAAATAAAGAATATAAAAACAATTAATATTCTTTAAATATATTAATTTTTTATCGATGAATAATAAATATTAAGGGTAAATAATTTAAAAGATAATCGATATTTTTTAATATATTATTCTCAAATAACAATAGAATTGAAATGAAATAAATAGGAAAATGCAATCAATTATTTTAAATAATTCCTTAAAAACGACGGAAATTGATTACTAAAACTAAAAAATAAATATCTTTAGTATCACGTGCAAAAATATAATCATCTCATAGGGATTGATTATACGCAAAAAGCTGTAATAAATAAATAAACAATTAAAAAATATGAATTTGCAACCATCTTGTTCCATTCAGTCAATAAGGCTTATGAAATTGAATTCCGCCGAATACGATTCTCAATTTCATGCTTGCAATAATACTTATGCCAAAGTCACCGATAACAGAGGTTTCTTGCAGTGAAGGTGGCGCTAACATCAAAAGTAAATTGATGTTTTTGCGTTATCTCTTTTAAATTAGTTGTGAATGAAGTCAAAAATTTGTTGTAGTATGCCCTGATCTTCATAGTTAGGATGTAAATTATGCTAACAGTAATTGCATGATCTTTTCTCACAAACTCTTTAGCAAAAGTTCAATCATAGATTGTTCTTAATCTTCATTTTCATCGATTCATCATTCGACAAGTTTATGGCGGTATATTATAATACAAAATGAATGAAAATCTTTGGTACGATGCTAAAATCTTTACTCGTTCTACTTAAATAATACTGCTTATAAAATATTTTTTTCAAAATGCCATCCATTATTAATTATCATCATTGACAGGGAGATTGAAGAGCAGCGATAAGTAAAATAATTCTAACTAATTAATTATTTGTTTATCAAAATTATTATTAAGTCATCTTTAATAGAGCAAATTACAATTAACTTTTTAGTAAAACTTATTGCATTATTCTAATTTTTCCTTTTCTAGTGCATTTTTATAATAGTTGAATCTTATTTTTCACAAGACACTTATAATTTAATTGAAACTATTTCAAACATATTATTTTTAATTTATGCGGAAGTTTTAAATAAATATAATCATCGAAAGCCAAGATCCTAAACATTCTAGATAGAAAATATTTACCTTTAACTTAAATTGATATAATCACATTTTTTAATTAGTGATTTAAATAAAGCCAACTTCTTATCTAATGTCATAAATTGGTTAAATTAATTTAATACCAAAATATCTCCATTTCTAACATTTTATTTCTTGTCATTTCATTAAATTTTAGTTTTTATATATTTAAAGATCCTTTTTTTTAATATAATTTGACTATTAAAAGTATAAGCTTTTCTTTTTTCTAGTTATATTCATTTAGTTTATTTTTTTAATTAATTTGCTACGAAAATATACATTTTATATTTTTTTGCTTTTTTTATATTAATTTTATACAAAATTTATTAAGACTGTTATACCTAAATATAAGCGATAATTAGCAAAAAGTAATTAAAAATTTTTATATTATTTATAAAACTCTGTAAAAAAAATTAAAAGGCAAGAAAGTATTTTCAAATTTAAATATCTTATTATCATATTAACAAATATTATAAAAATAATAAATATATAATATTTTTATTATTTTTATAAAAGCTTTAAGGAAATTTAGACTGGGGCTTAATCCAGCCAAATAGATATTTAGATTTTTTCCTTCAACCTTTTGACTTTCGACACCATAAGTTAACTCTCCTTGGGTTATTGAGGAGGCAAGTTCGGGCATCTGGCTCATACTAATATGCCACCAAATTGGGTAGGCAAGGGGAACAGGCGGGACGCCCTGTGTGGTCTAGCAGTCTTTTGAGCTACTCAATGAATTCTTCTATTTACTACCATGACTCACTTTCTTAGTGAGTGCTTATGTTTCGAGTAAAACCCCTTCTATATAAAGACTTTTGTTTGGCTGAGAGGAGAAAACCCCGAGAGACACTCTGCTATAAATTTTTTTTGTAAGGTTTTTCCTCATTTTTCATCAGCAAATAGATTGCAACTTGAGTTCCAAACAGTCTGTCACTTAACTCCTACCCTATTCTTGATGAACTAAACCACAAGTTTCAAGAATCGGTGGATCATTTAGTTCTAACACGACTTATATTGGTCTACGTTTTAATTAGTGTGCTCCCCCTATACGTTGCCTGATTTATTTTGAGGAGATTCTCAGATCCGAGAAGTAAAAGCCGAGTGCCTTCACAATTTTGAACTCCGGGGTACCGGAATACTTACGAATAGATCGTAACTCTAAAGATATATTTAATATTAAATATTTTAATGAAGAAAGGAGTCTCATTGTTTTTTTATATAGGCCATACTAATTAATACATGAATTTATATATATATATACTAATGCTTAATTTGTGAAACAAAAGTTACAAAAATCTTTATGTATATTAGCTGGTAAAACACATCAAAACTAAACATCCTAATGAAAAAGCAGAGGAGTGCATCTTGAAGTTGATCAAAGATTGCCAATAAGACTCTTTGTTTAAATTTCATAAATTTTAATAGAATTTATAAATAAAAATATAACATAAAGTTTGAATCATCAATTTCGATTGTTAAAATCATGACGTAATAGGTTACTCAGTTTAAATAAGAACAAACATATTGTAATAAATAATTATAATTTGTTTTAATAAATATTAAGTAAAAGAAATTAAAATGGCTTTTATTTGACGATTATTAAGGATTAAATTTAGAGGATTACTAAAAACTGTTTGGAAATTTATATTGAACAGATTTAAAACAAAGAGTACATGATTTATAACATTTCTTAAATTACTAAATCTACTTAAATCTTGTATAACTCAACTATTTGAATTTACAAGTACATTTTCGCTAAATTTAACAAGAAATTGTACCAAAGACAAATTTATTTCTCCAAAATTTATAAAAATATATTATAATTATTTACATTCTCTTTAAAATAGTCCTACGTTCTCAATTTTAAAATTTAAACACAAAATTTATTAATAATAATTATTAATATAATTTAAATTTAATTCCAAAATTTTAATTGAGTTTGAATTACTTACTATTAAATATAGAATTATAATGATAATTTAATTTTCTAATATCTTTAGAATTAATCAAAAACTTCAATTCAAAATTCTCAAAACAAAAATTTAAAATAAAACACTCACCAAGAATTTTTGAGTAAAAACGATGATCCACAAATACTCGTCCAATTAATGAAGAAAAATTAAATTGGGAAAATTAATATATAAAAATAAAAGGCAGAAACTAAATTGAAAATAAAGCATCATTATTGCAATAATATTAAATTTTGTTAGAAATATCTAAAAATATGTTTAGACGAATAAATTTTTGAATATTTTGCTTTTTTAGTTGAATCATTAAGATAATTATCAAAAAGTTTTTGAGTATTCAAAGTATTTTTATTAAGTAAAAATCTTATTCTAAACAATAAATTAATGATAGATATTGAAAATTCTTGACAATCTTACTAATAAAATATATCCCAAATGAGAATGATCCGCATATTTTAACTTTTCCATCATTTCATCTAAACTTTAGAATTTGATTTGCCTGGTATATTTATTATAATTTTTACGATTAGATTTAATTTTATTTCCTTTTTTGCTTCTCGAATGATATATAAATATTTTTGTCATGGATAGCACTAAAGTAAAACACACACATTTTTACAACCCCTAATAAATAATATGAAGTTATTGTCGAAAGTCTTTATTTTATTTTTCATAAATATACAAGATTCATATTTATTTGTTAAGAACTATTTGCATTTAAATATTTTAAAAAGTTTCAACAAAAAAATATTATCCAAATACATTTATATGCTTAAATTTTCCCATTTTTTAAATATTATTAGTTATGAAAACTTAATAACTTAACATTTTAATTAACTTATTTATTTTCTATAATCAGTTATTTTCATTTTTTACTATTTTTTGTTTTGACTAAATATATAAGCAAAAAATATTTTTTTTTCATTTGCACATAAAATTGTAAACCTATAATATGATTAAAAATTAATTTTTAGTTTCTATATAAATTGGAGGCGAAAAGAAAAATAATGAAGTTAAAGTGGTGTTTTAAAGATTAAAAAAACACTTATAAAAAGAAATTGGTTTATTTATTGAAAACGAAACATCATTCATGTTAAAAGAAGGCATAATTTTATGAAAAAATAAAAATTTACTTGCTTGGAAATTCCACTCTCAGTAAACTTTTTAAAGGTGAAAGCTTCTTGTTTCTAATTTTGTTTTATTTTCTCAAATAAAATGTACACGAATATTAATTAATATTCTAATTTATCTGTGGTTGATATCTTTAATAATTATCTTGTAGTGTAATTAGGATAATCCACTTTATATATTTTTATTAATAAACTCAAGTAAATAAAGGGATATTAAAAACATATTTTTCTATGCACTTTCATATTAGCTTTTAGGTCTTATGTAGATGAACTTAAAAAGTTATCAAAAAAATGATATTTTAGTTATTATCAATAATCATATAACTTAGTTGTAGTAAAAATCTTCTGCTATAAAATTTATTATATATCAAGAAATAATGAAATGGCTGTTAAAAACATAATTTTATATAATTCATTCATCTAAATTTTGCAAAAGCGGTTGTTAATTCTTGCTCTAATAAATATATAAGCAAAACTGGATCTTTTGCTTATATCTCATTTTCAATTAGGAAATTGAAAATATATGTAAAATTAATTTCATTTTTTAGTATTTTATTCGATTGTTATTCACTAGTATATGTAATTGATTTTCATAAAAATATTTCTTTTACTTTGTAATATCTCTGAATTATAAACCATTAAAAGCCTAGGGAATTTGTGACGTTTAATAACATATCCTTAAGCCAATTGATTTGTGAATAAATTGTAAAAATAATCAGTCTGATGCTGCTAAAATTTCAAGTGTGTCTCAGGCTTAGAATTAAGCTTTTTTCTTATCATATTCTATGTTAAGTGACATGAAGACATTATTGTTAAAGTATATTATGGAAACAGCCTTACTAAAGAAGTGTAATTAAAAATAAGCTTGATATGAGCACTTTTATCATCATTTCCATCACATAACAAAGGAAAAATATTTTTATGACATTTATATTTTTATTAATTTCATATTTTGTTAGCTTTTTTATTTATTAATAACTATTCTACTTAATTCTGTAAATATTTTTATATTTTCTAAAGATATTTTGTTCGCCTATCTTAGTAGACTTTGATAGTAAGCTTCTAATAATGTTAATGATTTCAACTTTTATTCCAAAATTATTATGCACATTATCTAATATCCAATACATAATTACCAATCTAATCATAAATAAAACTAATTAAAATGTAAGTTACATCATTTTGTTTTACAAAAGCTGCATCTACTTGTCAGATTAAGAAATTTTCTGTGAAATCTCAAAAATTTTCTCAAAGTCAGATTATTTTATTTTAAAATTTATAGATTGTCATAAACATACCCAAATATTCGCATATAAATCCATTTAATTATAATTATTCACCTCAACTCTTTATAAACAATAAACATATGTATTCCCTCTATTTTATTTCATCAATATCAATTTTTTAATTTAAATTTTGCAAGTTAACAAAACGTTTTGACAATTTTTTCATGAAAATTAATCAGATATTTTATATTATAAACATTCATGAATTAAATATTTAAGAAAAAGATAAAAATTAATATAACTTATTTATCGAAATACTATTTTTAATTTATCCTGCAATATAAGAATAAAAATAGCATCCAAAAATAAGATGATAAGGTTATAAAAATTAAAATATATACAAATTTGTGTATTTTATAGTCAATTTAATCTTGAATTTAATTAATAATAATAAAAATTTTATAAAATATTATAATATTTATATAAATTAAAGGTGAATGAAAAGAATTCAACTTAATAACAATCAAGCATCAAAGGGGGAAGTCTTTTGCTCCTTTCGGTTGTTTCCCGCCTTCAACATTCAAATTTATATTATTTGGCAATGACATAGAATAATTATAAACTTTGAAAATTATATATTAGAAAAAGTTTTTTATTATATGTTTATGGTCATTGAAATTGGGATTTTTATCATTCTAATATATATATAATATATTGTCAAATAATATATATATTTGAATAATGAGGGCAAGAAACTACCAAAGGGATCAGGAAATTTCTTTTTTCGGGGAAGGATACTTCTCCCTAAGCATTCTAAACCTTAAAAAAAGACTAAAATTTATTTAAATTATTATTAATTTTTATTTGATTTATTTTTATCATTTTTTAATAAAATAATATACATAGTTAAAGTTTAAGTAATGATGAAAATGGAGTGAATAATAATTAAACCCTTATTTTATAATATCTTATTATTTTATTTTATCAATCAGTTCTTTATAATAAATTATATAATTAAGCAGAAAAAAAATAAGTCAAAATATTAATTAATGAGCAAACATCATTATTAGGGAAAAGAAAACTATAAATAATTTATTTTTTTAATTAAAAAGAAAACAATTGATGGATCATTTTGCAGATTAAACTGATTTAAAAATTGATGAATGCAAATTTGCCTTAAAATCATCAATAAAAAGTTATAAATATAAAATATAATTAATTAATAAATATATAATATATTAAATCCTGCAGCTTACTTGGGAGTGCTTAATAGGATATCTGCAATTAAATTAAAATGAAAAATGTCAAAAAGACGATGTTCAATTCCTAAAAAAATATAATATTCAACGATCAAAAATTAAAAATATTTATTGTGTGAAATAAATTGTAAATAATTTTTTAATTATTTACAAAACTAAAGGTCTTTTTTATTCTAATTATAGAATAAAATTAAGGTATATTTTCTCAATAATCCTTGTCAATATTAACTACTTAATATAATTTTTTGTCTCTATGATTTTTCTAAATTGAAAAAATAGTGCATTATTAAGCATATTGATAATATAGCTATCCATAATAAAAAAATAATCCTAATCATTTTACTTTTTATGAAAAAATTATACTCTTTATTTAACATAAAATATGTGAGGATTTATTTTTAATTTAGTCTAATCGATGCAACTAGAACAATTATTGTGTATGAAAAATTGTATTTTTATTCTTTCTAAATTTTATCATGATTAACACTTAGACCCAAATAATGTCCACCATTCGAATTACATAGTTAAGTTTTTTTGCTCTATAAACTTAAATCTAGATTTTTTAATCAAATAGATAGTTACATTTCTAAAGTACTTGTGCATTTAATATTAAACTTATATTTTTTTAAGGAATACCTTTATTTACTTCCCATAAAATAGCATACTGCTGAACTCCCACAGTTTATAGTTTTGTACTTTAATATTTGTTATATTCAATTTCTAATAAACTTTAAAAAAAATTTTATAGTGATTTCAAGTTTTAATCTCACTTTATAATTGAATGTTATTTAAATAAGAATATATTACAAGCATCATATTGGATACAATTTACAAATTTCCTAATTTTTAAATATAATTAACTGATTTTATCATGTAAATTACAAAAAATAAATAAAGTAAATTGCATTTAATAATATTAAAATGCCAAATTTTTGAAATATTTGACCTATAATTTTTAAAATAATTATTATTTATAGCTAATCAATTTTATAAACAGCGAAATAAAAAGCCATTTATAATATGATCATTTCAAAACAACAGTTCTTTCACATTTCTTATAATTTTTAAATTGTTATCCCATCCTGTGTATTATATTATTATATAAAAGTTAAAATCTAAAAATCATTTTTAAAAAAAGTTTTAGGATTTTAAATCAAAAATAATAATATAAAGCTATCTCTCCAACTTCATATTTATTAAATAATAATTTTTAAAATAAATATACTTAATTATTTAATTCCTTTGATTTATTCTTTTTCTCTTAAATAAATAAATATTAATGTAAATTATATTGTTCTCATCAAAAACCTTAAATAGTTCAGAGATAATATAATTTTGAGAGTTATGCACTTCAAACAATTCAAGATCTTTAATTTTTAGTTAATTGTGTATTTATTAATAATCGATTAAATAACATGTTATAAGTATTATTTCATGTAAATGTTTTAATATGAAATTATTTTATTATATGAATTCGATTAAATATTTAAATAAAAATCTTTAATAATAGAGAACCCAGTAAAATTCACAAATAAAATAAGTTTAGGGTTAATCATCTAACAATAGTTTGAGAAAATAATAATAATAATTTAATTCTATTATTAATGTTATAATAATGACTAATGACATAAAACCCCATAGAATAATTAATACAGGAAGATTGGGGTTTAGAACAATTAAATGAAAAATTTATTATTATTCGCTTATAATTATAATGTTTGGGCTAATTATTAAAACTATTGGCTTGAATAATTGTCTCTATAAAATAAACTAATCAGAAAGTGTAAATTTAATTTTAGCCTAATTATATTTATTTACAGCCAATAATTATTAAATTTAATTTAATCATTCTTAACCCCAATTCTCATGTCTTAATTGATCTATGGGGTTTTATTTGTATTCAATCTTTAAATAAAAATGAATTCATAAATAAAGAGATTATATTATTTAATTGAATTTAATGATTTTTATAAATTTGAGAAAGCTGTCTAATGATAATAGCGAATCTCAATATCAGACTAGTTTTTAATTAAATCTAGATGAGCATTAAATGCTTAAGGATGAAGACAATATACTTTATTGATATATTTATATGTGCTAAATAATATATTAATTAATAATAAAAATTATAATTGATAACAGAATTAAAATGTGCCCTTAAATACATATTTTATTAGAAATTAAAAAAATAATATAAGTTTAGTCCTTCTAGATTCCTCTTAAATTTTAAATCATTTTTTTGTTTTAAATTACATAAAAATCGATAGTACAAAATATTGAATCAAACTTTTCTTTAGATATCTCATTATATATTATTTATTATTAAAAAATGTGTCAATAGAAGATTCTTTGAAACCTTACAAAATTATGATCTTTATATTGCTATAAAATTAACTTATTTAAATAGAATTCAAATTTCTCAAGAAATTGTATAAAATACATATTTTTAGAGTGCCCATCTCTAGGCTGTAAGAAGTCGTCATTCGTAAACAAGGGCTGACATATATATAATCTAAGTTTTAAAATAATTGTTAAATGCTTGATTTGTTAAACAGTGTACTACAGGAACTATTAGCTGGTAAATATTTAATAATCATTATATATTAAAATATGTTTTTTGTAAAAATAAATAAAATTTTTGAATTAATAAATTTTCCTCTTAAATTCAGTCATTTAATCGTAATCCAATTAGGAATTTAATACTTATAAATTTTTCAGTAAACTTTTATGATTCAATATTCATATAAACTCTATTTAAGGTAGTTTTTATGCAAAAATTTTAGCTGAAAAACTTGTAAACTTGAATTAATTTTTTTACTAACTTAAATTTGGATTATTTTGCATTTTTTTCTGAGTAAAAATTACATGATTGCCCATTTTTAATTCAAAAATAATTCGTAAATAAACTTTTATAAAAGAATAATTGATTTATCAAGGTTAATAATTAAATTTACTAATTTTTATATAATATAAATAATATAAAACATAAATTGATTAATTCTAGATAATAATGTCAAAGGATTCTTAATTTTGCAAAGAGTAAAGTTTATAAATAAATATTCGCTTTTGTTATAGGAATTAATTATTTATTGAAAGTAAATTAGAGAGTTTCAATCAGAAATTTTGAAATTTTGATTGAGATAATATTTCTATCATATTAACGATTTAACCTTCTACTTAACAATTATATATAAATTTACTTTCTTATTCTATAATATATATTGATTTATTTCAATTTATTTATTTTTCATTTATTTGCGTAGATTATTTCACTTCAATTAACGTGAAGCTATTATAATATTATAGTAGAAGAAGTCATTAATTTTATTAAATTCTTAGATTTTTTTTGAATATTTTAGAATTAAAATAGTTAATTTCAATTATTAATTGTGGAAGTTAAATTAAAGCTTAAAATAAAATTTTTAAAGTTCGAAAATTCTAAAAATAATGAATTTAAAATTTAATTTAAAAAAGATTTACTCTCTAAAAATAAAAAAATTAAATCAAATTAAAGTAATATAGACGACTTAGTACCATGAAAACCGAATGAAATACTTATTGTAATTAATTTCTTTTGCAAAAAAAAGAAATTAAATTTTTTAATATGATAAATTAAATTAAATAAGACTAAACTTGTATTTGTTGAAATACTGTAATATTGAATATTCAAGCAAGAAAAGTAATGAATTTTATGTTTGTTTAACAAATTGAACTCTTCATAGTCTATTTTGATTGATAATTATATAGGAAAAGTACCATAACATTTAAGATAAATAATTAATTCATTTTAGTAATTAAAAATATTAAGGGTTTTGATTTTTGAAGCAAGAGTCCATTAATGACCTTCACTCAGCATGTTATAAATTTGAATTTAATTACAGAATACCTCAATCATATTAAGGATTCAATCCTCAAATCTTAAAAAAATATATATTAATATTCATTTTTTTATTTAATCTTATGAAATGATCTGCATTTAGTGACTAAGATTTAAAGTAAATTTGGATTGAAATACTTATTTAATAATTAAAGTTACGTTAATAATTTTTATATTACTTTCCTATTATACTATAATATGATATATAAAAAATCAACGACATAATAGATTAACAATGAATTATTTCAAACAAATAACCTCTATGACTTAAATTAAGGGACGGAGTCATAATATCATTAATTAATTCATTACCCAAAAATTTAATTTTATTGTGTTGTACTTTAATATATGGGGGCTCTCCTTTTAAATAAAATTTTAGGATATCACAGTAATAATAATTCTTAAATTATTTCCTTTATTCAAAAGAAAAGGATTCATGATAAAAATTATATTATATGTTTACGAATTTAGTAAAATATTATCTTCACATTCTTTTTATGAATATTGCTTTCTGTAATACTCAATATTTTAAACTAAGATTAGCACAAAAAAACAGGTTTAATTATGCTAATTATTTATGCTTTTATTTGGTGTTGAGCTATTTCGATTCACTACATCTTTAGTCAAAACAATATATTTCTAGTTATATTTAAAAATAAACAATATTTCTTAACTTTTATTTATTATGCAGTGAATGAAAAAATCTTTTCTTATAAACATTGGAAAAAGAAGCTATTAATCCACACAAGATAATGAAATCTTACTAGAATTTAAATTGACTTATTTTTGAATGTAATAAAAGTGATATTTAATGTTATGATTTATTTAAAAATAATTGGTAAACAATTAATATAAGGATAATTGTATTCAAATTAAAATTTAAATTAGAGACAGCATCATATATAAAATTAATAGAGAGAGCATTTTCTAGATAAAATTAATTTCGTTTTTAGTAAATTTGTTTATGCTTCTTTGCTTTACTGCAAATTCATGTAATTCTTAAGTTATTAGCTTACTCTAACTTAACTTTTAATATGATTATCATTTTTTGTATAATCAGCAATACACTATCACTATTTTAAGAGGCTATTTTCAATCAAACTAAATGAGCCCTTTCTTTCTAATTTACACTAAGTTTATTGAAAAAAACAAATCCACAGATATTAAAAGTTAATTCTATTATCATATAAGACTTAGGATTTCTAAAGTATCAGATTAATAGCTTATAGTGTATCAGAGTCAAGGAATAGATAACATATTTTAATAATAAATTAAGAAGTAAATTATATATATATATATATATGTAAATATTATATAGGAATTTGCTTTTAAAATACAGAAACATAAAAAATTATGGTTTATAAACATAATGACATTGTTTAATATAAAATTCAATAACTTGATTGAATTTAGAAAGCATTGAGCCTCTTAAGTATGTTTTATCCAAAATTAAAGTTAAATATGTTTAAAAGTTAAAAATTTATTATTAAGTTTATAAATTCCATATATAAATTTCTATAGATTACGTTAAATTTCCCAAAGCAAAGAGTGCAACCTTATTAGATTTTGAGACAACATATATATTTATTTGACAAATATTTATTAAAATAATTTTGAAATACAACACAAAAATTGCAGCTTAACTATATTGATTTGAGATATCTACAATCAAGATAATTTAATTTAAAGCACCTTTTTTAAGAAATAAATCTTCTATCATCTTAATTATCCATAAGAGTGAAAAAATAAATAATAAGGAATTTATTAATTATTCTTTTTGGGTAAATACTTAATAAATTTAGTAAATTATTTGAGTTAAGATTATTATTTCTAGATATACACTCAAAATCTAGTATATAATTTATAAATTGTGAGAATTTTTGCAAATAGGGACACAATAAAAATAAATCTTTATTACGGAGCAAAATAAATAGAGGAAAAATAATATATATTTTTTATTTGAAAGTGTTTTCATTATAACGAAGAATTAATACTTAAATTTATGGGCGAAAAATATTTATCTTCATAACATCATTTATCCATAACTTAAAAAATAAAAATTAACAGGTCTTTTGTCATTTTAAATGAGAAGGTCTCATTGTATAAATTAAATGAACAAAATGTCATTTAAGATTATTTTTATAAAACAAATAATGAATGAAATAAATTTTTACTCCATCAAAAAGAGATGAAGCTCCAATAAAAAGTTTCACAAGGGAACAAGAAAAAATATAAAATTAAATCCATTTTAAATTCCGGAAATAAAATGCTTGTATTTTTTTATAAAAAACAGACATTATCTGAAATTTCCTACATCCCAATTAGAATTGATTTTTATCTTCTCTTTCATCCTTTTATATACATCTAGTCTTTTTCGTTATGTAATTAATTTTATGCGAATATAATATAGCAATTCTATATTTTAATTGGTCCATATTGTTTATTTAACTCCAGGAATATTATCCACATAAATTATTATCCTGAGAATTATTATACATATAGTTATATTAAAATATTCATTATCATTTAAAAGATTCCAAAGGCTTATGGACTGATAACTGGCTAATAAATTGCTCTCTACTTAGTTCACTTGCTCTTCTGATATATAATAACTTAGATAAGAATTATTGTTTTTCTATTATGACAATTTAAGATGGTATTATGAAGTTTGTTAATTTCACATACATCTGATAAATTTTAATAAGTTATTGTATGTAATTTTAGTAATTAATTTCTAAACTCTTACATATTTTACTAAATCTTATTGATAAATATAGACATTTAGAGTAAATCAAGCTTTTTAAGCGGCAATGAATTTGATTTTCTTGCCAATAGATCTCTGAATTTAATCTTAAATATAATTAAAATTATTTCTATAAAATTGCACATAAAACTCAATCACGATCTACTTCCTGTTAGCAAACTTGAAGAAACACCATTTATATTGATATTATAGATAGTCTTTGGTGATATAATTATGCTAAGATACTTGAGATTTTAGTTGGTTTTTGGCATTGAAATAAATTCTTGAGATACGAAATCAATCTAGTAGGATAATTCAAAATTATTAATATCAGGAACTATGTCTCAAACCGGTTTTTAAGCATGGATTTTAGTGGTACATCAGCTCGCATGTCGTCGTGAACGCAAACTTCCCTTTTTACCTCCTGTTCTACTTATCTTACTGATTGTTTCTTTCTTAAATGTGATATTCTTAAGTTTCTTATATCAAGTAAAACCCCATTCAGATCTCTGTCGGAGCTGCCCCAACTTTCGATGGAATGAGAGTTCCTTTAGTCAATAGGAAAAAAAATATTATTAAAATTTTAGAATCGCAGAAGTAAAATTAGTGTCTTTAGAGAAAATTTATTTTATTTCTAGATATTTCAAAGAATGAAATTCATGTAAAATCAGCAAGAAATTAGTGATACTTAGCAATTGAGATAATCTTGCACTATATTTCAATAATTGAGGAATATTTGGAAAAGCTATTTGCTCTTTATATTTTGAAAACCACATAATATCAATTAGTTTTCTTTATATATATATATAGGACATGACATAGTTAAATTTAATTAATTTCCCACTAATTGAAATGTTTTATCAAATAAACCCTATCATACCGTATAATTTAATTTTTATAACAAATTAGGGTATTCTTAATGGCAATATATTTATATATTACCTTTATATTTTAGAGTCGCAAGAAATCTATAACATTTAAAGAAAAGAAAATGATTAGTGAATAAATGAGATCCACAATCTCTAGTGCATTCATTATTAATAACAAACAAAAAATTAAAATATATTGAGCAAAATAATATTAATAAATTTTTTTAATATACAAATGGCATTATATAATATATTTTATAAATAATATTCTCAGCCAAATGTTATTAAATTAATGCTTAAGTTGACAAATTATAAAATTAATAGCAGCATAATAATAATTAGCAACCCATTATCCCATTAATATTGGAAGCTTTTTAATTATATATTTTACTTTTTTTCAGATTTATTGAAATAGTTATTTAAAAAAATACTATTTTTAATTTTTATATCCCTATAAAATTTAATATATATAATTATAGCAAATTAATTGAAGGCTTCTTCAAAAAGAATTGAAGGCTATTTAATTCAATAATTTCTGACATATATTACACTTATATTATCATAAATCTCATAAATAATACTCTTAAATAAATAAAATTTATATAATATATGATTAAAATTATATTCAAAAACAATAAATAGCTCTGTACATATTTTATAATTGATAAACCTTTAAAATAAAAGTGATAATTTATTAAAAAATAAGTATTTTTTTAAAATATAGATAAATCATTAAATTATATGAATTTTCATTAAGAGTAGAGATGAAATATGGTATGATACGAATCATACCATATTGAATATTATTTGGAGAAGTGAAATAAATTATTCCATTCATAAGCAGATGTATGATTCTTAGAAAGAGTGATACTTCTGATAAATATAATCTAGTAATTAAGAGAAATCAATATACAATTTATCAATTTGTGGTTTTGCTTATAAAATAACTCACTATTATATTTCCATCTAATATCTTTTTTTAATGGTACTATCATACTTTTAAAACTTAAATTTATGATTAATTTAAATTTTATGAGTGATAAGTTAAAAATTATTATGTGTCAATAAATGCTAATATAAGCCTATATCTCTGGTTTATCATATAAATTCAATTACATTAGGTTGATTTTTATACCATTAATTAAAATTTATTAATTGAATTATTTTTTTGAATAAATAATTATTTTACAAAGATTATTTTCCTTTCAAAAATTGAAAAAATAATAATATTGTTATTTATATTAAATGCTTTTGATTGAAATTTTTATAATAATTTATATCTCTCAAATTATAATCAGCAGAATTATTGTATTTTTATTAATAAAAAATAAGATAATATATAAGTTTATATCATATTAATGAACCCAAAAATATTTAAAATAATAATCAAATCTCCTGTTTAAATTATTAATCCTATAATAATAATAATTGCACTAAATAATTTTATAACAAACTTGAAGACACTCAACTCAATAGTCATCATTAATAATATTATTAAAAAATTTATTATATGGATTAATTAATTATTGTTAAAATCTATAAAGAGACATCAAATTAAAGCATTTAATTATTTTAAATATACTTAAAATATAGTCAAGACCTGCATCTTAGTTATTTTATTTATTTTTTGTGAATAAAACAAAAATATTTATTCTTGGTTATTTGAATAACTTAAAATCCCATGAATTTTTATAATTTAAGTTAGAAAGCTTATAATAAATATTAATGAATTTAATAAGACTATTCAATACTGATAATATTTTCCATATTGTAATATTTTTATATAAATTTGATATTATATTTTACGAAATACTGTATAAATTCAATTAATTTCTCTAATCTCATTGTAATTACTTAATGAGTCTTTTGGTTTACATTATAAAAAAATAAATCATTTCTTGAATAGATTCATGATAATTTTAATAAAATGATATAAATAATTAATAAACCTGATTTTTTAATGTCTTCGCTCGTGATCTTTGCAATTTCCAATCGATGGGAATGTATTTTCGCAAAATTGGCATTTGTAAGGTTTTATCCCTGAATGTTTTCTCATATGCACTATAAGGTTCCCTTTCTCAGAAAACGACTTCTTATAATATGAAATAGTCTAATATATACATGGGCACTTAAATCCCTTAAGTTAACATTTTTAAGAATCTTAAAAACTCATTCAATTAATATTAAATTAATAAATAATATTAAACATTTCCAAGCGAATTTATTAGATTTTAATCAAAATTAATAAAGTCTTAAATTATGATTTTAAAAACAAACTAAATGAATAACTAATTTATCTATCACAAATCAAGCCAACTAAAATTAAAAAAATTTTAGTATTAATGTTAAAACTATAAAGAATTTCCAAAAAAAAGGCCCATCTTTTAATAAGTGGTGAGTTTGTCGAGAAAAAGATATTTAATATAAGATATTCAGGAATCTCAAAATTACATATTAACTTACTTTATCTCGTTTAGAAACAAAAAGTCTTTATTGCATGGATCCTTGTCATTTTGAGCTCTAATAATTTAGATATTAAAAGATACAGGGAAATAATTAATTTTTTCTCATAGCATAATTATAAGAATATTGATCACAATATCATAAATCAAAATTGTAAAAGAGATCTAATTAAGTTAAATAAAAGGCAAGGTTTATTAATAATTAATATATACATTTATTAAGACTTTAGATAGATTTAATATTTTAAATAGATTAAAAAAGAGATATATCTTTTATAATAAAAAAGATTTTTAACAAGAAAATTATTTAATTATTTGTACTTTAAATTTTTTTTTTATATATCTAATTAAAAACTAAGTTTTATATTTTTGAATGAAATTTAATCAATAAATATTTAGGTATATACTCGTAGAATTCTACTTTTAAGTGCTTTGTCCTCTTATGTTGGTGAATAATTATAAAATTAAATAGTTAATTTTCAGATGGGATTATTTGTCCACTCGAAGAGGATTGTTTTTTTTATTGCAAATGGGCTGGAAGACAGCGTTAAAAATGAAGCAAGCTTTTTCTAGACTCACCAAGAGCGCATCATTAAGGGCTCTTTCTACAATGTAAGAAGATAAATGTTAAAAGTGGTGCTTAGAATATAAAATGCGAGAAGAAAGAAAAAGAGAGACCACGATGGATGAAATATTTAATCCTTAACCAAGTTAGATACTAAAGATATCACAACAAAAGTACAGGGGCTACATTTCAACAGCAGTAGCACTGTTAACATTTATTCTTCATTCTTCCATCAATTTTTACTTTGTGAGCTCTGTTATGGGTCAATCTGAATATCTTTATCACGGATGAAAGCAGTATGAAAGCAAAGTCTTATTTTACGAAGTATTTTGCACATTGATTGCTAGAAAATCCTCTCTGTTAGTTCAGGATAATTAATGGTTTGATTTACTATTAAATAGGGAATTTAATTAATTGATTTGCGATTACTCATTAACACGTGTTGGTGAAGACGACTATTTCGAGCAAAGGATTTATCACAAGTATCTATTTAATTTCATTAATAAACTTTAAAATTTTTATGATATAAAAGCAATTCAATCATACTTAATTTTGAGATATATAAATTTAATCTATGTCGCAATGAAACCTTAATTTAGAATTCAAATCTTTTTCAAAAGTTTTTGGCCGATATATTCTCTAATATGTTATTATGTAAAAAATATAATTTTTAGTTTTGTTTTAATACGTTTATTTAATATCTTTTAATTTATGTCAGGTGACATTAGTCAAGGTTGATTATGAGATCGCATGCACATTAAAAACTCTAATTTCAATCATTTATTATTTTTGAGTTACTATAATACTTACTTGGAATAATATTTTCTATTTAATTATCAGTAAAAATGATTGTAAGTAAAATTAAATAGGTTTATTCTTTTGAAGCGGGATTTTGTTTTCTCTCGATACTCTAATATAAATATAATCTCAAAAAATTTTAATCTTACTTTCTAGCATTATCATCCCGCGGATGTAAATAATTATAAATTGTAAATTATGCTTTGTATCATTTAAAGTTAATATTTATTAATAATTAATTATTTATATATTTCTATTTTATTTATGAAGTTTATATGCATGATATTCATTTAAAAATGTTTAATTAAAGCTACAAAAACATGGCTATATTTTTAATATATTTGAGTAAATTATTTTTAATTATATATATATATATAAATTTAATTGATAATAAATCTCGTTATGTATAAATAATGAAGCTGGGGATAATCTTCGACCTAAGATATTTTCACGGCTCCTTTTATTTGTTACTACAACATGATTAGCAGGCTTAATAATATATTATAATCTATTCGCTCTACTATTGCTCTAGTTTAATTTAAATATAAAAGCATTTATTTGATAAATAAATATATATATTTTACTCACCAATGAAAGATTTTGAAGTAAATTTAATGATTTAGTCCTTAAAGGTTTTATATATTATATTTTACTTAAAAAAATGTATAACTTTGTGTGCAATAATTCCTTATATCTCAAGAAACTGTAAATCTTAAAAAAAAATCCAAAGAAAAGGAAAATAGCTTCTATCCAAATATAAAAATTTATATTATTATTAAAACTATTAGAACACTAAATAATTGTTAATGATGCTATAAATTTAGAACTAATATTGTAGGAATACATTTGAAATTGGTAAAATCATTCTAATTAAATTAATTATTATTCAAAATCTTGGCAGTTAAAGTTGGCCAATTTAAACGATCTTGGGCTTGTTTGAAAGAGAATTCAAAATTAGCTGGACTTTACTATTGGCGGTATTATTTTATTGCATTCCCAGAGCGAGATAACTTCACTTTAATTAAACCCTCTAAATTCAATATATTTTGCCCTCACATTAAACTCAAGTTATCTCGCTCTGGGGATGCAATAAAATAATACCGCAATAGTAAAGTCCAGCAAATTTTGAATTCTCTACCGAACAAGCCCAAAATCGTTTAAATTGGCCAACTTTAACTGCCAAGATTTTGAATAATAATTAATTTAATTAGAATGATTTTACCAATTTCAAATGTATTCCTACAATATTAATGATTTACTTCAATGATTATTCTTAGATATTTTTAGTAGTGATTGATAAATTAATTTAACTTTTAAATATATATATATATATATTAGTAAAATGATATAATTAAATGCAAAAATACCAATTATAAAACTTATTAAATTTCAATAATACTAAAAATTACAATATCTATTGTAGTCTTAATGAACATTTTATTAGATTCAGCTGAAATTATTTTTAAATTATATAACTATTTATATTTATATTATAATTTTATTATTGAGTTTATAAACAAAAATTTGTAATAAGCAAATCAAATAAAAATAAATTGCCTGCAAGGATATTTTCGAAGAAAGATTTATATCTAATCTTCAAATTTCATTATCTATATTACAGTACCTAAAACCTATAAAGAATTTAATGCACAAAAATTTTCTATATTTTCTAATATCTAATATTCCAATTTTTATTCTGTAAGTGAATAAGTATTTACAATTTATTAAATATAGAAAAAACTAAAAATCTTTAATTAAATTTATAATAAATTAAAGATTTTTAGTTTTGATTTTTAGTTCCCTGCAATTTCAAAAATTAATTTTAAACAAGTAAAAATATATTTTGCAAGCCTTCACATAATTTAATTGCTCCTTCTTCCAGTTTTATTAGAAGCCTATTAAATTAATAAGAATGGACCTATCATAATAATTTATTTATATTTTCATCAGAATACTTTTCAAACAAGCTGAAGAAAAAAATATTAAAGAAGAAATTTAAATCAAATAAGTTATTAATTCATCAATATTATTTCAATACTATGATATCTCATTTAAAACAAAAATCAATTTTCTCTATTATTTTTGTGAATTATTGTGGAAGTTATTAAAGGAACCAGAATTATAATATTTTTTAATTAAAAAACTTTTTTAAAAAATTCTTCATACTTTTAAGATCTTTCAAAATTTTTTAATTTTTAGTAATTAATTAAGAACAACAATCTTCAATAATATTTTAACGAAATAAAAAAACATATTAAATTTCTAAAATACAATTGACAAAATTATATTTATAAATCAACACATATAATTAAAATAAATAGTTTACTTTTATAAAAATTGTTATGAATATTTTCATATTTATCCTATTTTCCTTTGTATTATGACCCCATTATTTATCAACTTATATTTAATACACTATATGCATAATCGTTCAATAAATTTAAATGATATGAGAACTTAATTATTAACCTTAGAGAACATCAATATATTTTTTATAATAAAAACTTATATATTTTATTATAAAAACTTGAGTGAAGAGAGTAGATAAATAGGTAGCGTAAAATAGTCCTTTGAATTTTCTTTTGTTAATTTCAAAGCACACATCTCTGAAATTCGGTTAAGTTTGAATATAATAGAATTAAATTAATTTTATTTTAAAAAATAGATCAGAGTGAAAACTAATTTTTAACTAATTAAAAACTATAAGGCCTTTGAATTATTTTATTAAAAAAAATGACATGAATATTATTTCAAAATATTGATAAAAAATATAATCTTAAAGTTTTTTATTAGATATCTGAAAGGTTAATAAAATCAAGTTTGCTGTCCTTATTGATAAAAAAATATTCATAAATTACAAGTATTGGGGCTTGACTGATTAATTATTTTATTTAGTATATTATATCTCTTTGAACTCTTAATAATATCAATATTTAATATATACAAATTTTTTATTGGATCATCTGTTGATACCTTAAAAAAAAAGATTATAACTTAGAAATGTACTTTTCTTCTCAATATTAAAAATTTAATATGTTTTATATGTACATTTGGCTTTATTTAATTTTATCATTCACATATCTCTGGAAATTGTTATTTTTATGATAAAATATAGTGAAACTATCATATAATAGTAATTATATTATAAAATAAAAGATAACAATATAATGATAAGATATTCTGATAAAAAATATGTTCAGTTTAAATTAAAGTTATCTTTAAATAATTTATTAAATATTTTTAGCAGTTTGATATAAATTATATGAAAAATACTTAATATGAAGAAAAAATGTTATATTAAATAAAAATATTTAAGTTAATATTAAATAGAAAAATAAATTCACAGCTAGAACATTTTTTTTAAATTTATATCCTTTAAAGCTATATTTTAAATACTTTATTAATATTTGGGATTTTAATTCAACTCAGTTTATGAAATTAATATTTAAATTAAATGTATAATTTATATACAAATTTTGTTTTTCATTGCAATATATACATATAAATATATATGAAAGAGAGTATTTATGGATGTAAATCTAAATGTTCCAGCTTTAATTTTTAATTAAGGCATTAGAGTATTAAAGTATTATAAATAATATATGAGGAATATTATTAATCCAAAATAAATATTTTAATTTCTTATTACTAAAAATTAATAGATTTAATTTATTTAATAATTAGTTGATTTGCTTAAACAGATATTTTTGTTAATTTATATTTTGGAATTAACATTATTAACATTTCAAATTTTATATTAAAAGATAACACATTTAAAATTGTAGGAATATATTCTAATATTAAAAATTAATTATATATTAATAATTTAAATAATAAATTAATGATTAATAAAAGCATAAAATTAATAATATTAAGGAATTTGATAAATTTATAAATAAACATTATAGAACTAGATTTATCATATTACTTTATTTTAAAATTATTCTAATAAGAAGATTGTCTAGATAGAGATACGAACTCTTCCTCAATTATTTATAATCATTTCTTTTACAATCTGAACATAGTATTAATAATGTAATCTTACGAACTTATTTTGATTTTAATATACCATTTTGAGAATTTAATGAATTAGCTGATATATAGATCTTTTTACTCCGATTTTCTTTTAGATTTGAAAGTAATAGTTTAAAATAAATTCACTAAAAGAAAACAATAAGAATAAAAAGGATTTCTGTCACACAATCAGTGATGTAAACGCAACTGAGTATAAAAAATAAAGATAAACTAAAAATTTAATGTATCTATTGTTAAAAGTGTGGCATAGGGACCAAAATTAAATGTAATATTTTATAAGAATTTTAAATTTTCTGATTAAATTCATTAATAATGTTTGCTTATTATATATTAATCACTTTGAGAATTTCTTGCATTTTAGAATAATATCAACACTGATTTAAATTTTGTCATTAGTTATTTACTATCACTACATATTTTCTCTAAAATAATACAAATGTGGTTTTAATTAAATTATTGGTAGTTATCATTGACGAATCTTGGATAATATGGTACTTTTTTGATAAAAAAATTTAGATAGTTTACCAATTTTAATTTTGAATGACCTGATTTTTAAATTTTGATAACAAAATAACAGTTGGTTTATATATATTAATATGTGAAAAATAATAGTTACGTCATATAATGTATAGCTAATTTTAAATTCTCTATTGATCAACTATCATATTTTCAAGGTTTTGAGAAAGTTATCTGCCACTAATTTAATTAATTTATAATTTAATTTCTATTAACTTTCCAAATTTGAATGTTATAATCTTTAAACTTTTCTTTAGCCATATTATTTCTAATAAATCAAAAATTTATTTGCCAAAAATTGCTTAATTTGATTTAATTTATCATTAAAAATATATATAAGAGTTAAAGTTTTTTATTAAATAAAAGTACAAAATATTTATAGAAAAAAAAATTATAGAGTATTGTAGGAATCCATTTGATTTGGGAAAATAAATTTAAATTAAATGAATTAAATATTAAATTCATGGCAGTTATCAAATCCAAAGGAGTTCAAAATTCAAATCTAACTCGATTCTTCAGGAGATCCCATAATTTAACCTGGACTTTACTATTGGCAATATTCCTGAATTATCTCAGGGAGAGAGATATTTTGATTTTGAGCTAACTCCCAAAAAAGTAATAGGGGTTTTTCTTGCTTGAGAGAAAAGATAAAATCATTATAGCAAGAACAACACCGTCTAATTTTTAATGTGCTATATAAAAATCATAATATTGTTTGGGTTTGGAGACATTTTCCAAAAATTTAACTGAAAATATTTAATAATTAATTAAATTTAATTCATCTTCCTAAATCTAATGTATTCCTACATATTAACTTATTTTTCGATTTGAGTTTCAATGTTTATCAATTAAGTTTTATAGATATTTAAAAATATTTACAAAACTTAGTAATACGTAAATTTAAAACAATTAATACAATTAAAAAAATAATGATTTTTCAAAACTAAAATGAAAAACTAGCTAAGTTATTCCATTTTTAAGAAACTTTGAAATTTATATTTAAATTTTCAACAACAATATTTAAAAATAAATTATAATATATTAATCATTATTGTTCATATCTTATACTTTATAAAAATATCATTATGTAATTAATTTTCTTAATGTTTTAAGACTATAATTTTATATAAATTGACTTATCGAGCATAAAAGTAAAGTTTATTTTGAAATATTTTTATTATTTTAATTAAATTTTATTGGAATATGTTTCTTTTTAGAACTAAATAAATTTATTATTTTTTAACCAATGAAAAGTAAATTATATTCAAATTTCTTTCATGTTAATTTAAATTCTTTACATTATTAGGTTATTGACTTTGAAAAGAATGATAAATTGAATTGCAGACATAAAGAGAAAAATTATTTAAAAAATTGTGATTATAATAAAATTAAAAATGTTTATTGGTGAGGTAAATTATATGGCCTTTCTTTGATTATAAAAAGTAAATTAAGATACCTTAAATATTTTTTTTCATTAAATTTGATTATTAAAGTTAAGTTTAATGTTTGAATTTTTTATGTTTTCATAAAAAAAATTGCATATTATCTTTGGCATTTTTATTTTTCATAATAGTTATTAAAAAAAATATTATAATAAAATATATTAGATACCAAGAAATAATTGGGGTATCAAGAGCAGACTGGCTGGCGATTTGGCAATCAAACCCAAGAAAGAGGATAAAATATTTTTAAGTACAGAATTCCTAATTAAACTCATGGTGATGGGATGGATCACAATGTACTTAAGCATTGAAAGATTTCGACCACAAGAAGAAAGATGTAAAAAGATCTTTTAAAGATAATTAACGACAGTACAGAATCTAGAAGAAAAGAAATTATTGAATGGTTGCTCTAGAGAGCATAGGAGAGTCGTCAACGAAGAGTAGCTTCATGAAGATAAAATTTCAAGAAAACATATTGAAGATGTCACAGTGGAGATGTGTTTAAGATAAGTTTAGGAGACTCAGTTCAGTGAAGAGAGGATCTCACATCTGATTCTTCCTCCCATTGTCTTTAATGACAAAGAAATTCTTCAACTCGAAAGTATATTAGGTCAACAAACTGGAAACTCAAAAAATCATTAGATAATGGAGAGATCAGATTACGCCAAAAGCATGCTCATCCGGCATGCTGTAAAAAGCATGCCGGAATAAAAGCTGCAGGAGTTGAGTGATTAATTAAAGAAAAAGTGACGAAAGTAATATAAGATTAAAATTAAGAAAAACAAGCAGGTAGCCTAGTACTGTTACAAAAACATTAAGGTCAAGTCAATAATAATATTGTGATGCGGATTATGTGGAAAGAGTCAGTAAATATTTATTTGGCAAATTAAATATTAATAAACAACAGTATAGAATATTGTAATTATTAATATTTGAAAACATTTAATTGACAAACTTAGTTAAAAAAATTTAAGTTTTAGTTGCCTCGAATTTTATATTTATTATATTTTATGCAAAGCTTATTTTATTCCACTCTCAATTCATAATATTTCTTAATTTATTTTTTTAATCGAATAATATTAATTATGTTAAAATATTGCTAATATAGCTTGCTTAATTTTTGTTAACTATTATTTAAAATTGTTATTTAAAAGTTGCAAAAAGTATTTATCAAAATACAAGATCATATTTAATTATTTTTAATTATTCACTATAAAACTTTAACAAACATAATTATATCTAATTATAAATATACCAAAGATATCTATCAATCTTATTTTTTAATTATTTACTCATTTGCTGACAGATCTTCGCTGAAAATCTAAGTAATTTATAAAGTACTAAGCTGACCGTCTAATGAGCTAGGCAGAAATCAATTAAGTGAGTGACCCATAGGATTGTGACATATTAGCAATACTTATATTAATCTCCTAGCATTGGAGTTACCAGGAGAACAGATATTTCAGATAGTTCTGTAGAACAGAGCTAAGATAATACTGTTACAAACATTAGTCTATTATGAAGGAGAAATTAGAAAGAAAATGGACGGAAATTTTGCAGAAGTAGAAGACAATCTAGTCAAAAAAAGGGTGGAGATAATTTAGAATGTTTAAGAATGGAAGAGAGGAGACAGTGAAACTCAAGCTCACTCAAAACCTTACAATGATTAAACTATTACTTATAAGATAAGAAGCTCAACAAAAGATGGAAGAAGCAATAATAGCGGTTGACCACAATGATAAGCGAATATAAAAACACAAAATCAACATGAATGATGATGAATCATAGAGAAACATAGAGGGGAAATGCGAACTAAGTTTTTAACATTCCTTTCAATAATAATATCAAGCATTTTACATGTAAATAAGTTGAATTTATTTTCACCTTAATTTATTATCTATAACTTAAACATAACTCTATCAAATTTAAATAATATTTTTTCGGGTACATTAATAACAAAATCAATGAAATTAATATTCAATTTAAATGTATAATTTAAACATTGAAATCTTTTAGAATACTTGATGAAAATAGCGAAAACTAAGAACAAATATTAATTTTTGGAGTAAAGGCCTTTTTCATTTATTAATAAGTAGTACGATCTAATTGATCATATATATAATTGTTTGTTTTTTTTAAAGAAAAATTATCTATATTCATAATAATCAAAAAAAGAATATTTAATAGTTAAAAATATTTTGTTAGTTAGTTTTTAATATATATATTTTTATTATTAATTTAATAAAGAATATTTTCAAATCAAAATAAACTACTCTCTTAAAATTATTGAAAATATTTAATAGTTCGTGAAAACAGATCCTAAATATTAATTTTATAATTTAATATATTAAAACTTCGTAGTTGTAGCCTTATTATTTATAAAAATAAATGATTATTTTATTTTATATAATTCAATATAAAATTGGATATCCACTTATGATTGACATTTAAAAATAGATTTAGGTAATTTAATTAAAAAAATCCGATTTAAAATTTTAAATAATATATAAATGAGAAGATAAATAATTTTTCACTTAGTTTTATGCTATTTTTATCAATTTTTGTTTTTTATTTCCAAATTTCTATGTTTAAATAATGGACATACAAACACTATATTTAAATTTGATTTTAGGGATTTTCATAAATATTTTAAAAATATGTATTTTCAAGATTTTAAATCATCAGGCTTTAATTAATTTAGTTTATCTACAGATTATAAAAATCATAAGAAAATTAAAAAAATTAAATGATAAAAACTTGTATAAAACCTAGAAAAGTGCTATTAAGAAAGTAATATTTATCATTAATTATCATAAAGAATTGTTATAAATAAGAAAAACCCATATGACTAGAAATTAAAAAATTTAATAATGATAAGTTTTTAAATTTCATTTGTCAGTATATTTTGTTTCTAAATTATTATAATAAAAATACTCTTATTTTTTATATGTACATAATTAAAAAACTTATGACGGAATAGAACAGCAAAACATAGAATATAAGCAGTTTAAGCCTCCAAGAGATGACCTAACTTAATATTTAAAATTCAGTTCATTCACTTTAATTTGAAAAATTAAAGTGAAATAATGACTTTAACTTTACTTTTATATTTATATTCGCAAGAAAATTCAAGCTTGTTTCGGAAATAGTCTTCAAAAAAAAGCAATTCAAATTCGAGATACTTCTGCAAATAATTCTATATTGTAGTTTTATTAAAATTAACAAGGAAATATTTTATTATTGCTTAATATATATATATATAAATAAACTGCACTTTCGAAGATTGCTCAAGGTCTTTTGCTCGATCATATTTATAATTAATTTTATAATTTTTTTAATATTTAAAATAATGTTAGCAAACTTAATTTAAAAAAAGTAAGCTAATATAAGCAAAGACAATATATATTCCTCGAGATATAGATAAAATTTGTTTTTGTATAAGAAAATAATTTGTGATGATCTGAGCTTCTAAAAAGTCTTAAATTCGATTGGTGATGATATATAAATTAAAAAGTAATAATAATATCTAGAGGCATTTGTAGTATGCTCTTTATTAATGTTGTATTAAGTTATTCAATAGAAGTTTTTAAATTATAATTTTAATAAATAATAGAAATTAATATTTCTCTTCTAAAATTTGAATTCAAAAAATGTAAATAGACCTCTATTAATATTTTGATTATATTATTTAAATCAGCTAGATTAGAGCAGCATTTTAGAACTATTCACCTAAAAGAAGGTCTTCATATATGCCCTTTTAAAGTTATCATTAATTTGGGATAAAAGTATTTGATAGCATCCTATTATATGTAATTCTTGTCAAACTATTGTATATTTAGAAATCCTTTTAATTCTTTATCTGAGAAAGGAAATCTCAAAGTACACGTTAGAGTCCATACAGGAGACAAACCTTTTCAATTATAATTTGGGGTAGTGCTCTCCTGGTGAGTGCAAGATTAATTTATAAAATAATTTCTTTTCATTTTTTCAAAACTAACTAAATTTCAATAATTATTCATTTATTTGGTCATACAGACCCTAAACTATGATTTGTGAGTATAGCAATTATCACTACATTATTTAATTATTATAAATTTATATATGATAAATTAATATTGAAAAAATAAGTAATTTTTATGGCATTTTATCTTAAATAATTGTTTTTAATTTCATTATAACAAATATAATGTATTATGTTTATATTAAAGTACTGCAAAATAAAACATAATACATTATATTTGTTATAATGAAATTAAAAACAATTATTTAAGATAAAATGCCATAAAAATTACTTATTTTTTCAATATTAATTTATCATATATAAATTTATAATAATTAAATAATGTAGTGATAATTGCTATACTCACAAATCATAGTTTAGGGTCTGTATGACCAAATAAATGAATAATTATTGAAATTTAGTTAGTTTTGAAAAAATGAAAAGAAATTATTTTATAAATTAATCTTGCACTCACCAGGAGAGCACTACCTATAATTTTTCGAATCTAAAATTTTTCTCTAAATTAAATTTAATTTATTGAATGCGAAGTCTGCCGTAAAACCTTCCGCACTATCGGGAATTTTAAGGACCACGAAAGAAGACACAGCGGAATAAAGTAAGTCAAAAAAAATCATTATAATATGAGCGCAAAATAAAAGATATACTTTCAATAAAATAACTTACCAAATATTGATTATGGTGAAAACATATTGTAAAACTGAGTAGTTAATAAAAGTAAGAATATAATAAATTTAATTAAATATTTTAAATTAAATCCATTTTTATTTGTTTAATTTAAATTTTTTTTAATTCAAATTTCTACAATCGTTTAAAAGAACTTCATATATTTTTATAAAATTAAGATCAAGGTAGAGACTGGTTATAATTTCATTTATACAGTAAAAATGAAGATATAAAAACTCATAAAAAATAATTTATTTCATTTAAATATGCCGTTTAAGATGAGAAACTAATTAAATCTAAAAGCTTTTTAGAAATATCAAGATAATATGTCTATAGAATCAAAAATTTCTCTATATAATGAGTATCTTCTGCATTATCAAATGCATTTTTTAGATATAAGAAAATCTTTTGGCTGTTTTTAACTTCCAAAATTGTATATAATCTGGCTTTCAAAAGCAGATATCCTGTTTCTTGAATATTCAAGATAATATCATTATCATTACTTACTATAGTCTTCATTTTTATAAGCTTGGTTCTAAACTTTTAAGAGAGCAACGATGACAAGAGAGAATAATATATTTATATAAGTTTTCTAATTTATTAAGAAAGATATTTTTAAAAATAGGAAAATTTTACTTAATTATTCATTATCAACTATAAATTAATGTTTATTTATAGAATTTTCTATTTATGAATAGAGTTTTGCACTTTATTATATATTGTCAAAAATTGTTCATTATATTAATAAACATTTATTTCACAAAAATCCATTGTGCTGAATCCATTTATTAATCGAATGTTTTCTTAACTAAATTTTTTCATGTCTAATTATTTATTTTATAATTTTCTCAAGAATAATGTACTTTCTTAATATTCCTATCAACTATTATTAGAAAAATTTACTTAATAAAATCTGAAAAGGAATATCATTCTATTTATTTCATATTAAGTATAGACTATGTTTTATTATAATAAGATGAATTCTATATCCATAACGAATCTATTTTCATAGATTAAAATAGAATAATAAAGAATTTTGTAAATCATTATAATCTAAGAAGTTCTAACTAATTATTGATTTTCAATTATTGAGTAAAATTATATTAAAATTAAATGAATTTATTAAGAAATTAAAATTATGAATTTTCAATTTCTTCTGTCAATATTGTTGAACATTTTGTGAAATTTATATTTTCTCAAATTACTTACAATTCATTTCAACTTAAGCATAAATCATTCATAAATCAATACTCTACTCAATATAGCATATCTAAAAAATATGAAAGTGTAATTGCATTAATATTATAATTATGATGAATAATTATTCTAATTATATTACTCTTTTCTAGAAATTATAATATGCTCTACTACTATAAATATATAAATAATTTAATTCTAAATTTCATAAATTTTATACTAAAAGTATTTATTAAAATTATGTATGCTCTGAAACTTTTGTATTTACTAATAAATATATATAATTTTTAAGATAGGTATAATACACAAAATAAATTATCATAAATATAATTATTTATTTTTGCTTAAAATTAATTGAAATAATTTTTTTTAATTTTAATGGTAAATGTGCTTGGTTTCCATTTCGTATACTGATAAAAAATTATTTCGATTTATAAATAAGTATAAAATTATTAGTTTTATATTTATAACTATATAAACTGATTTGCGGTCAATAATTGATCATATTATTTTATTTTGCCCATTGTACCTCTTTTATCGAAAATCTCAATTTTCCATACTAATAAACTTTATTTAAAATAATTATTTTTTATAAAGAGCTAAATTTTAATAATTGAAAACAAGTTTTATGGAAGTGATTATTATTAGATTTTCAATGCTATAGTTATTATTGAATAATTAAGGTAGGTGCAATTTTGATATAGAAATTAATCTTTTTTTTAACAATTTGGAATAAAATTATAAAAAAGTATTTATAATTCTTTTTATTTATTTTAGTAATAAAACTTTAATGAACAATTGGGAATTTTTGGGGAGAGGTTTTTTAGCCTCATATTCAAATCCCAAAAAACTCCTCAATTAGATGTTATAGTATTTTGATTTGTAAGATCTTGTTGAGGTCTTATTAGGGTTAGTAAAGAAAACAAAGGTTTTATGTGAATTTAAACTATATTATTAAAGAATGTTAGGTGATTTTATTAAAAAACAAATTTTATCTGCTTATCCTTGTTGTACCTCTTTTATCTTACCATATCTAGTGACTCAAGCATTTCATCTCTAAAAATTATCATCTTTAATATAGTTCATATTACTTTACATATATCTTCTTGTTTTACAAACTTCTAAGCTAAATTAAATGATTATTTTGCATTCTTAGTACCAAAATAAGACATGCTTTCCATTTCGCTTTAAAATTTAAAATTGCCTTTGCTCAAGTTACAATCTTTTATCGCAAGGCTATATTGAATTTGTTAACTTCAAATTATAAAGGACAAAGGTTCAGCATTACATGTTCAGGCTTCAAATCTCTATGAGCATAGCCAAGTTCATGCCAGTTTCTTAAAATGACCTTTTAGTATACCCCAGTAGAATTCAATTCCATTAAACTAAGACAAAGTTACATTTAATATATAAATTAACTTGATTAAAACCTTCTGACCTACCAATTAATCATCATCAATCTTCTTAATTCTTTCTTTTATATATACTGTGTTCATTTCTGAATCCAATAAGCTACTCCTTAACACCCTTTATCATTTCAGATTGTATAGCACTTAAATTATCTGGCTATCTGTAATGATAAAGATAGTATCTAAGAATCATTTAATATTTCATTAGCCTTTGTCCGATGAATCCAAAGCCTAAAAGAAAACCATCAAACTAAAGCAAGTTCGTGCAATCTCAAAGCCCGTCTTAAGATCATATATTCGTTAGCAAACTCATTCAGGTATTGCTCATTCTAATGAGATACTTAAAGAATAGACCTTATATGCATACCCATCAACTACTATGAATTTTGCATTGTTAGGCACGTTTTATTCAAGTAGTTTTCTATACAGTTGCTATGCTCAACTACATTTAATGGAGGAATATGCATAGCTCTCTCTATTAGAAGAAGGCTTAGAAGTTATTCCTTGCTAATTAATTTATCAGTTCAAATCGCTTCTGTCACTCCTACTGCTCTCTTTAAGACTTAAGATTTCTGGTTTTTCTATTTCAGGGTGGTAGTTTTTGAGTCTTTTGTCTTACATCAAGTACTCATAAAGTTTATGCTTTTGCTTAAGCATCTTTACTTTAGTTGAGAGAGTGTAAGACTTCATACAAGCAGTGAATTGATATTTGCCATCAACTTTTTCATGCTTAAAATAGATCTTGAATTTGCTAGAGTTTATCTATTTAAGTTTGATTCAGTAGAGAAGACTTTTTAGCACTTTTAGTATCCAATTCTGTCAGTTCTTTTACTTCCTCATCATCTTAAATTTATGCCTGTACTCCCATATCTCCTCTATATTTATTTTTCCTGATTTCATGACCGAAATCCTCTCCTTCAAACATAAGAGCTCTAAATTCTAATTTCTCTCGACATAAATTATTTCAGGCCTATTAGTTGAGCCAATATCCTCCTTCGAGTTAAACAGCTTTGCGATTTAAGATAGCCGAAATTCAAATATAAATATTTATTATAATCTCTCTAGTTAAAATTACTCTGTATATGAGTTGGCACTGCAGCAACAATGGCTGATTTTTAGGTGTTAGATATCATATTTATACTTAGTTTATAACTATTATTTTTATAATTCGTAACTAATATTTATAATTTTGATACCAACTTAGAAAAAAATCCAGGTTGGTACTAGTCCAATTGGGTTTTGAACCATTTTTGAACTTTTCCACTAAAACCTCATTAGTTTAAAACGTGATTCTAATTTATTTTTGGTACTATTAAATTGGTACCAATTGAAATTAAACAAATTTAGTACTAATTTAATGGAACTAAATTGATAAAAATGCAGCTCCATTTATGCAGTTTGTTACGGCTTCTGCAAGCTTTCTCTACGTATCTTTACCAGACTGACCTGACCTGCTATAAGATGACCATATTTAAAAGTATGGTTTTAAACAATAGGATAAAGAACTCTATAAATTATATTTTGGAATTCATTAGCAGGATAAGTCTCTATATATATATATCTTACTCAACATGGTAAGCATTTAACAAATACATTAAAAAATATTGTAGTTGGTTTATTTCTTCTAACTATGGAAGATCCCAAAAAGTATCATTCTTAAAGGCAATTCTCTGTAATTAGAAGAAAGCCTTTTAAAAAAATAGATAAAGCTGATAGAGATCCCTAACTAACCAGAGATATCTGTCTCTAATCTTTATAATGATGCTATAAAGATGAAAAGTTGATAGTTTATCTTCCTACAAAGAAACAACTCTCTAACAAACTTCCAGAAAGGAGCTATTTCTTTTGTTATTCTTGGTACTTTGAGAGAGAGTTATCTCAGAAAGATCATATAAGAAGCTCACAATAAACGCTATTCTATTTCTCCTGAAGATTAAAAGAATAAAGGTATAATATAAAGGGAGACCTGGCTAGCGGAGCTTAAGAAGCATCCCTACCTCTCTAGTATGCTTTGATTAATAACTTTGTAGGGAAACTTGGAAGTGGTATATTTCTAATGAAAGACCATGCAAAAATTCACTGAGAAAGAAAGTCATAGACAATTCATGAAGTTAGCAAGAAATTTTATAAAGATGGTTAAAAGACAGATGAAATGAACATAGATGTTGGTTCTAGCTCAAAGAGAAGAAATATGGGCTCATACAAGCCATAAGAAGAGAAGAAGAAAGATAAGCCAAATCCCTTTCTGGGTTAAATTAATATGTAAACTTATTCATTCATTTAAATCTAAAACCTATTTATAAACATTCATTCTTCCTTTTATCGCACAAACTGTTTACTTATCTATGCCCACTCTCTTGCAGTTACTCGTATTTATAGGCAAGTCATGAATTAGGTGATACTGTAGCAGTTTCTTGTAATGGGTTTTGATTTAACTCCAGAAAAATTTAATTCCATTAAATTATGAGTATGAACAGAGAGATTATCAAAAAACATAATTATCTCTTACTCGCTGTACTTATTTCTTAGCTTATGTCTGAACTATAAACAACTCTCGTTTAATATCGAGCGATGATAATTCACATAACCTTTTAAGACATAATATTCGATATTGCCAGCTAAAATTGCATGAGCAACAATCTTTACAATTCAGTCATAGACTTCGATGTTAAGATAGAATTTTTAGAGTTATATAGAAATATTATCTTGAATTTAAATTTTTAATTTAATCAAGCTCTGTTTAACTTCTTAGTTTAGCTTAAAATCATCGTCTTCCTCATCATATTCTTTATTTCAAACTTTTCTTCCTCTTTAAGAATTGCTGCAAAATATTTCATTCTCATTCTTGACTTCAAAAACCTCAAGTTCCTCTTTTCATTTTGTCTTTTTTTAGTAAGAAAAGTCACTTCTTTATTTTATAAAGCTATATCAGAGATGCTGCATTCCATTTAATTCACAAAAAATTAATTAAATTAGCGATGTTGATTAATTTAAATAAACTCAGCCTTAAATATTAAAAACATTCCTAAATTAAGACTTCTCAATTAAGGAAACTTATTTAATTAAAACTGTTAGCAACAAGTTTAATCTCTGATCATTAAAACTTTGAAATTATTAATTTGTTAATCTCTAATTTAATTAAATTTTTGTGAATTAAATGGAATGCAGCATCTCTGATATAGCTTTATAAAATAAAGAAGTGACTTTTCTAACTAAAAAAAGACAAAATGAAAAGAGGAACTTGAAGTTTTTGAAGTCAAGAATGAGAATGAAATATCTTGCAGCAATTCTTAAAGAGGAAGAAAAGTTTGAAATAAAGAATATGATGAGGAAGACGATGATTTTAAGCTAAACTAAGAAGTTAAACAGAGCTTGATTAAATTAAAAATTTAAATTCAAGATAATATTTTTATATAACTCTAAAAATTCTACCTTAACATACTTCATATACCAGGATTTATTTATAAAGGTGCTGAAGGTAAATACAGCTTCATCTACATGTATGAACTTGATTGTTATTGCCAATAGCTCTCTGAATTTAATCATATAAATATTTTAAATTGTCACTATAAAATGGCACTGTAAAATCAATCACTCTTTTGACATTCTTGAAAGTAATTCCATTTTTTCTTAAATATTGGATATTACAGGAATAAAATAGAAATTTGGAAAATACAATTTATTAAATTAATAATATATCAAGATTGTGGCAGATAAAGTTGGCCAATTTGAACGATCTTGGGCTCATTCGAACGAGAATTAAAAATTAGCTGAACTTTGTTGTTAACAGTACTATATTATCGAATCCCTGGAGCGAGATAACTCTACTTTAATGTGAGGGTAAAATTTAATGAATTAAGATGCGTTTAATTAAAGTCGAGGTATCTCGCTCCAGGGATTCGATAATATAGTACTGCCAATAACAAAGTTCAGCTAATTTTTGATTCTCGTACCAATGAGCCCAAGATCGTTCAAATTGGCCAACTTTAACTGCCACGATTTTGATTTTTTATTAATTAAATTAAGTATATTTTCCCAATTTCGAATTTATTCCTACAATATAGTTTAAGGAGAGATAAACATGTAAGGAAACTTGCGATGAAAATCACAGCTCGCTAGTCAAGTGGAAAATGTGCCTAATACTTTAAAATTTTAGAAATTGCAGGGGAAGTGTATATGGGTTTGAGAGAACTTTATTTTCTTGCTGGATTTTTTCAAGTACCAGATCTAAAATGCTACAGTTAGCAAACAGTGAAACCTAACAGTTAAGGCACTGATGTGTAATAACTTTGCTATATCTGCATTATTTAATACTGGTTTTACTCAGTCTATATTGATACTCTTACCATATTTAAGCATAAGCAGCTTATCTAAATATTTTTTTTTCTAGTTTCTCTTTCTTATTTTGCAAATAGACCTAATTTCTCTACTAACCTCAATAAGACTCCAATAATACTCTCCAAATCCAATCAAATCACTAAATATCTAATTAAGGGTTTTTGATGTTTTGATTTTTTTTGCACCCAAAGGGGGAGTA
The DNA here is from genome assembly GCA_000711775.1 of Oxytricha trifallax. Taxonomy (NCBI): domain Eukaryota; phylum Ciliophora; class Spirotrichea; order Sporadotrichida; family Oxytrichidae; genus Oxytricha; species Oxytricha trifallax. Next base: position 60,766 of record ARYC01000051.1, read on the forward strand.
CACTGCCTGTTTATAAAAATATGCAATTTAAATCAATTTGAATTAATCTTTATCAACATATAAGAAAAAAACTTACCTATTTAAACATCTATTAACTGTCAAATCTTGATTAAATTCGAATAATTTCATCTTAATTTCATTAATTATTAATTTAAATAATAAGTTTTCTAACAGTTTCTGATGAGTAATAAAATAAAGAATAGGTGTAAACCTTCAAAGAAATATTAAAAAAAGTTGTTTTATAAATGGGGAAAGAAATTGAAGTAGTGATTAATATGTTTCTTCTATAATTTTTGCCAAAAAAAAAGAAATTTTATTATTTGGGGTTGGAAATTTTTCCCTCCAAACTTTTTACATGTATTAAAATAGATTAAGAAGCATATTAAATCAAAATAGAATTTAAGAATTATAATTTTAATTTGTTTTTTAGTTTGAGAAAGGCAATAAGAATTGTTTTCCTAACAAGACTCTACTCATACCACTAAAATAATTTGGTTTGCACCTTATTAATATTATGATTAAACTAAATTATAGTGAGTTCAAAATTATTGAGCTCAAGCTATTATTTAATATTTTTGGAGGCCTCTAATTATGATTAAAATATAACAAGAGTTTGATATTTAATCTAAAAAAGAAATGTTATTAGTTATGAATATTGCTAAAATCATAAATTTTTGCAGAAATTATTTAGAAATAGTTTAAAATTTAAATTTTAAATACAGAAAGTTCACCCTACTATGCCAGTAATTCTTCTAATAAATATAAAAATTCCTTCATTTATCTATTATATATCAAGTAATTATTATCAAATCTCATTAGTGAAGGACTAAATGAAGTTAAAATATTTTATATTAAACTTTTTAATTTTGTTTTTTTAAATACACTACATATAAAAATCAAAAGAAATACTTTTTTTCTATAAATTGAAATTGCTATTCAGTATATTTTAAAATTTCTCAACTTATTTTTAATATGTTAGTTTTTCAATAAGTTATAAATTCAATTAATCTCTTTAAGATATGATAATTTTGTTTGTAAATTTTAATATAAAAACTCTATTTAATTACTTAGTAATTTAACTTTAAAAAAAGTTCCTATACTTCACATCCAAATAATAAATTGAGTTTTTGGGGGGGGAAGTTTCCTGCCCCCAACATTAAATTTTATGTTTTTGCAATAAATTTAATAGAAACAAATAAATTTCAATTTCAATTACCATAACCATGTACTATACAACATTTATTATAATATAATTTTCAAGGTACATAATTATTCTTTATCAAATTATATATTACTGACAAGGCTAAAATAAGTGTTTTTTTTTATTAATTAATGTAATTTTTATTAAATTTTAAATTGATTATCAAGGTAGAAATTATATTTGAAGCTACTAAATTAAAAAAAACTACATCATAATTGATGATAAAGATTCTTTGAAAACTATAAAAATTGCATATTTTTATTTGTGGGGCAGGAAACTTCCTTTTTGGGGCAGGAAATTACCCCCCTTGGGTGCATATAAAATTTTGGGGCAGGAAACTTCCCCCCCCCCGAGTTTTTTGATTAAATTTATTTTAAGTCTTTCATTTTTAACAATATGATTTATTTAATTTTAAAATTATGGATGGTTTTTTCTAACATGGTCGTCTGGTCTGATTTGTAATAATAGATTCCTGTATAAAATTTATTGAGAAGCACTTAGAGTTTTAATTTTAATGTTAATATTCAGGGATTCCAAAATCTTAACTCGTTTACTAATTAGGATTAAAAATAATAATATCTTATAGTTTAATATTGTTAAAAAATGGATTAATGTAAAAGAGTTAAATTACAAAGAATAAATAATTTATAAAAATTTGACAAATATAGCAAAAGTTTGATATAAAAATATCAATGTGTAATTCATAATTGATAATTTAAAATTAATATCATAGCGAAATAATATGCTATTAACATTAGAAAGAACAAATTAATAATTATTTTAGCATCGTTAAAGCAATCTTTTTAATTATATATTTGAGAATAGCTCACATTACAATTAGAAATTCATTAGCCAATCAGTTTTCTCTTCATTAATTTAAGCAATTAGTTTTTATGCTATGGATTGTAATATAATTTTATTATGCTTTTTATGATAGTTCTAGATAATTTATAATTTATCTAAAAATTTGAGGGATCACCTGACTTTATTTGTATAAATTTTCGTTTTTAAAATAATCTGTTATATATTTCATTAAATTGCTAAAATTTCATGAAATTATAAAATTAATTAATTTATTTACAAAAATTAAATATTATGTTTTCAAGAATATTAAATATTTGAATAATAATGATTACTGCTATCAGTGAGGAATAAAATATCAAAATAAATAATTTGTATTATTTAAAATTTTATACACTATAAATTTAATGTGTTTTTATAGCTAATGCCTCCTTGCTTGGTATTTGCGATAGTAATCTTATTGACAAACTTTGCATTAGTGTAGAAACATATTGAAAAGGGTAATTAAATTATATAATATAGTAGCAACAGTAAATAGTTTAATAATCATTCGAAAATAATTCAAAATTAACTGGACTTAATTAAATGATATATAATTTTATAAATCACTAGTCGAGTACTTTACTATTTTTTATCTTAGCATAATATCAAAAATTCAATATTATTCACTAAATTTCTAATTAACTCAATCTCTAGATGCTATAAAAATATTCCTAGATGTTATTAAAATAGTACGATAAATTAAAAAAAATTTATCTTTAAATTGTTAAAAATACATTAGTTCGCATAAATTTTCCAATAATTTAAATAAATTATCTGGTTATATTTTAATTCTCAAACTCTGCATGTTTCTTACAATAGAATGAAATATTAATATAAGACTAATTAAAATTAAAAAAAAATCCAAATAATTTAATTTTCTCAGCAAATGATTTTCCACAAGACTTAAAAGGGCATAAAAATATTAATAAAATTTGTTTTTTACAACTATATTTTGAATTTTTCAAGATTATTATAAATTCAGTGAGGAATCTTGTGGGACTAAACTTAATTTTATATTTAATCTTATCCAAATATAAAAATTTTTAGTTGATAAAAATTCGTAATTTTAAGTTTAAATATAAAAATACGTTACATTTATAATTTTTTAATTTAAATAATAAATTTTAGAAGTTTAGTATCGGTATGATTCTATTCAATCATTCTGCTCTCTGTTTGTGCAGGATATTAAAAAAATCTTGATAATATTTTTATTAAATTAAAATTTCGAATATTTTATTGTGACGATTGAAATAAATGAAATCTTATTAAAAAATTTGAATAACTCTTTTAACATTAAATTATATTTTAAATATTGAATAATTCAATATGATATATAATTTCAAGAAATAATATCGATTAATATTACTATATGAATAACATTATTATAAATGAATAGTAATAACCAGCAACATCCAAAACCCCAAAACCCTTGAAGTTGTTTGAATGAGTTTTTGATTGAAAAAAGTAGACTATAAGTGGATACTTTATTAGGGTTTTAATAGGGTTTACGAATGGGTTTATTGTTTAAATATTAGTAATTTAAGTGTTTATAACTAGAGAGTTTTTTTAATATTTCACACAAACATAAGCTAAGATTCATGTAACAGTTCTCTGAATTTTATCTTTTTTAGATGGTGTTTGATTGTTTCTATTGTAATTTAATTATCTGAACTTGGCTTGATGATGGTTGAGTATAGAAGCTCTCTCATGACTCCATTAATCTTTACTTATCTAAATATTGCTTAATTCTTTGTTTAGAATCTCTATCATCCTTGTAGCTAAAGTAATCGTTTCTAGGCATGTCGCTCTCTTTTATTATTACTGCTTGAGCCCAGATATCCCAATGAGTGTCTCCATCTCTCATATATTTTCTATCTGGGAATAATCCAGGAGTCCCATATACATTTGTCTAATGCAGAGTCTTGCACTCTATGAGCTCAGTTTAAATCAATGATATAAATTCTAAGAGGTTTAAAGTTCATCATAATTTTCTCTGGTTTTAAGTCTCTATGAACATAGCCAAGCTTGTGAAACTCTTTAATACCCTCAACTATTTGCTGCACGATCTAGCCAATTTATCTTTGGCATGTCAGATAAAAACTATCTGTAGGTCATTTCGATGACAGGAAGTTTTAATGCTTTCATGATCCATTCCAAGTAGTATAGCATCTGTCCATATAATATGCTTGCACTCTCTAAACTTTGCTTGTTAAAGAGCATGATACTCATTAGCGAATTCCATTAAGAACTTTTCAATAGAAAGGAAGTAATTGAGTGGATATATTTTGTAATCATATTAGTCATCAGTGATGACTCTTTTCTCTACTTTATTCTCAATAGTGAGGTAACTTTTAAGGCAAGATTCTATGTCAATAATTTTTAAGATAGGAATCTTCATCGCCTCAATTTTTACCATGATTTTGTTGATCTCAGAAACAGAAAAGTTCTTGACTGCTTTCTTCATATTTATTTACTTCTGTACCTCTACTCTAAGAGAATAGGCAGGATTGCTTGACCCTCTTTTTTATAGGAATCTCTTACCTTTAGGTTCATGAATAAACACAAAACTTTGATTGTGCTTTTTCTTTAAGTGCCCTTTGAGGTCTCTAGTATGAAAATATGGCTTCTCACAGAACACACAGTTATATTTGCCATCCTTCTTTTAATGCTTTAGATATAACCGAGGCATATCGTTGTGTATAACTCTCAAGTGGCTCATGTAGGTTGACTTGTAGAGGAAAATTTTATTGCATTCTTTGCATTAATAGTCAACTTTGGCTTGTAATTATTAATGCTCTATGCCGGGTTGTTTAACCTCCTCCTCAATTTGCACAGCTTCTATGATGACCTCCCACTTAACTTATATTTAAATCTTAAAACTAGACTGGTCAAAGTTGTCATAAGTATGCTCCCACTGAGTACAAGCGTCTCTGGTCTAAACTTTTCTTGGTTGCTGGAATGATAATTATTTTTACTTTACCCAAGTAATCGCGCTCTGCTCAAAAGGTTAGCGCTCATTTTAATTTGCAGATAAATTTTATTATAATAATGATAAAATCTACCTAGATAAACTATAATAGTATAATATAAGCCACTCTGGTAAATTCTTTGCTGAGAGTTAAGAAAATTAAGTAACCATAAAAAGACTGTAAGTTGAGATATTTTATGAGAATTTTATACATTTTAGTAAATTAAAATACTCCTGATGAAGTTTTGTTTCTCTAGGAAGTCCTCCAAATCAAGTTTGAACATAATTTGGAGGACCTTCTAAAATAATTAAACATTATTAGGAGCAATTTTATGGAGAAAGTTTAATAAAAATGGAAATTAATCTGTGAAACTTGGGAGCAAGTTTTTCAATGCTTCTCCTCAAATCATTTCAAGATTGACCCCAGTAGATCCTCCCTATTTAGTAGTAGGATTTTATTAAACTAAGAATAGATATACATAATTTTAAATTTCATTAAAATTTCTAGTAAGAGGAAGCAAGATGGAGTCTATGAATGATGCAATGAAGAAAATTTAATCTCAAGATTTAACAGGAAAATTTCGAACTAAAGATGACCTCTATAGATATAAGTTCTTAAGTACGGAAGAGAAAGAAGCTTTAAAGACTAATGAAATAAAGATGATAGAGATACCTAACTACCCTGAAATCTCTGTAACAAATCTTTATGATGATGCAATTAGTGATCCAGATTTTTCTCTCTACCTTCCATCAAAGTTGCAACTCTCTTATAAGTTGCCAGAGAGAAAATTCTTCTTTAGTGTCCTTAGAACTCTGAAATCTGAGTGCTTAAATTAATTAATTTAAGAAGTTCACAAGAAACATTATAGCATCTCTCCTGAAGAAAAAGAGAAGTAAGGTATTAAAATAAGTGACATCTGGCTGTAAGAACTTCAGAAGCATCTTTTCATCTCAAGTAAGCTTAGTTTTTTAACTTTATAGAAAAATCTGAAACCTCTATTTACTTGACGAAAGAGCGCAGCAAATTAAACAGAGAGAGAAAATCACAAGTAAATCATTAATTAAGTAAGATACTCTTCAAAGATTTATAAAAGCCAAACGAGATGAACATAGATGTAGGATATGGCACTAAAAGAAAAATTGGCTCAAGCAAAAAGAGGAAGAAAAGAAAGAGAAGCCAAACCCCTTTATATTTAATATGTGAACTTATTCATTCGTTTAAATTTAATACTTATTTATAAACATAAAATCTTCCTTCTCGTGCGCACACTTTAGCTTTATATCGCTGACTCTTTTAGCAGCACTCTTAATAAAATCTACTGTGTCTATCTTTAAGTCATGCATCAAATGATAGGAGTAGAATTTTCTTGTTGTGGCCTCTTAATAGGCCCAAATATAGCACAATTCCATAGAACTGAGGGCTATAAGGAACAATAAATACAGGTGTTATGTTTAGCCTTTCGTATTCCCTCTTAGAGTCTTTAGTTTTATGAACTGATAAGTTATCAACAAACAGGATGATCTCTTAGTCATCATACTTGTCTCTGAGCTATTGCAAAAATTTAATATATTATTCAGTCTTAATAGAGCGAGGGTGGATAACATAAGTCTCTAGCCCACTATCTTCACTGACTCCACCAAGGATTGCATGAGTTTATACCTTAACCTTTTAATCATATACTTCTATGCTGCTATACCTCTCTTACCAAGACCGTATTTAATGTGAATACTGCCTCATCAGCGTGTATGAACTTTATATTATGCCCTTAAGACCTCTGTATTTAATTGAATATATAATTTAAATTATCCTTATAAAATGGAAAATTAAAGTCAATCACTCTCTTAATGCGATTGACTGTCTTGTAAGATATTCCGTTCTTTTTATATATGTTAGCTATCGATTAAGCAGAGATATGAAGCTCAGGAAATTGGCGATGAAACATCACAGCTCTTTAGGCCAGAGAGAAATGAGCCCAGTATTTAAGAGTCTTATCATTAAAATGATAATCGATGTGATGCTTCTAAAATTATAGTGGTCTCTTAGACTTAGAATCAAGATGCTATCTCTTTAAATTCAATGCAAATAGACAGTGAGACCTTACAGTAACAGGAGATTTATGGAACAGCCTTGCTATAGATGTGTAATTAAGAATAGGTTTGAGTTCATCACTATAATCATCGATCGCATCAATAACTCAACTTAAACAATAAATCTATATACTTACTGTCATATACTGACCCCAAACCTCTCATATACTCACTTAAATTACTAATATTTAAACAATAAACCCCTTCATAAACCCTATTAAAACCCTAATAAAGTATTCATTAATATTCTACTTTTATCAATAAAAAACTCATTCAAACAACTTTAAGGGTTTGGGGTTTTGATTACTTAAAATAATATGAAATAAATAAAAAAATTTATGAAAAAATCTTTAATAAATGAAATGTCTATAGTTTTAAAGAACGGTTTTAAAAAATTTCCATTCTTTTTTTTTAATACATTAAAATAATAATTTCACCTAAATTAGCAATTTTTTCCTTAATATAAATTAAAATTCTTAAAACTTCAAAGTTTTGAGGTATTGATTAAATCTGATCAATATTACCTGATTATTTATGACTCATATCCATATCTTCGAATATGGTATCAAGGTATTTATTTCTAAAATCTTCCTAAGCTTTTATTCAAAATTTAAATTATGAATATTATAAATTAAACTTCAAAGTACAATTATTTATAAGCTTCGAAAGTTTGTTGCATTGAATTATTTTAAGGTCTTAATTTTAATGAAATTTGCTAAGTATTTAAATTCTCCTGAAAACATTATGATCCATCTTTTTGCTATTATAATATTATTTTATTTAAAACTTTTGCCATTATATATTTAGAGCGTTAATATTGCTCAAATACATAATATTAGGAAATTCAAGAAATAAATAATATATTTGATCATTTATATTAATGTAAACTCCCACTTAATAGAAAAAAATTAAATACAAATTGGTTTATTACACTTTTAATTAAAAAATATTTTAATATTAATATAATTATCACCAAATTGTACATTGTACAGTTTAAGGAATTTGTTTTTTATAAATATAAATTGTGGAGAATGGAATGAAAGGTGATTTATTATTAATATATAATAATTAAAAAACAAAATGAATGGTGAAATGACTGAGGAGGCATTCTAATGATAAAAATGCTCTTGATCAAAGGCAGCTAACTATAAATTTCAATAATAATGGAGAAGAAAAATCAAAAGATAAATGATAAGCCCAACGAGTGTCACATTTTTGCGATGTAGATCGAAACCGATGACGAAAAACAGACCCACACCAGCGGTTGAGGCAATCTCCGGGAAGACTACGAGATTTAGCCATGCTCTAATTTTTTTATGATAGAGATAAGCCGCCAAGGTAGTTCCTTATGATAAACATAAAATCAGATGGGCTTGGGCTATGCAAAAAATACTTCAGCCAACCTGATTATCTAGGCTATAAAGGCAATCATAATTTATAATAAGAAATATATAATAAAACATTAACTGTAATAAAAACCAGAAGATAAAATGAAATCAAAAGCAAAATCAAGTTTAAGAAGCAAGGTTGCAAGATATGCATTTTTACTTCGGTATGGGACCCTTAAGCCAACTCAAAATCCGAGACTGCTACTGACACTTTCCCAAATTTCAAAGATTTTGAAAGTCCCAGTATAATTTGTCAGAGAATAATGTCCAAACTATTATAAGCAACGCTAGAGCGTTACCCATACTTAAAGCTAGAATAGAAAGAAAATTACTTAAAAGCACATAGACTACTTAGTGAGTGAAGAAACTCTTAGCAATTGGAAGGGCTACTCACTTCACACTAGAACTATGCTATTCCATTGACGCTACCCTGAGTCTACTATAACAGTCTCATAGCTATAGTACATTTACAAGAAATTCAAAATCAGATACAAAATAATGAGAACGACATATAAACTAAGCAACAATTGATTAAAATGTATTAAGAAACAAAGACTAGAGAGATTCAATAAACTCTTGGAATTAGTTGATGATAGCAAAAAGATAATATATGTAGATGAGGTTATCTTTAAACCATACTAAGTCCAGCAGCATACATGGGCAAGTTTAGGGAGAAATTAGAAATTATAAAAAGAAGGCTTATAATTAAAAGCTATGGCAGCTACTGTGGCCATAAGCATGGAGTCAGGACTTGAAGGCTATCAAATTAAAGTAAAATCAATTAATATGAAAGACACAAAAACTATGATTGAGTATCTCTGTTTGAAGAATAAAAACAAAAACATAGTAATATTCTGGGATAACTTGAGAGCACACCATAGCAAAATGGTACAGGAATAGATTAAAATATAAAACTGGGAGTGTGTTTATAATGCCCCATACTCTCCAGAGTTTCATTGCATAGAGGAGGTCTTTTCATTAGTAAAAAAAGTGTATAAGCAAAAAATAATTTAAAGTGATTTTCAAGTGAATTGGAAAGAGCACTTATAAATTATAAAAGACAGTATACAAAGTATAAAAGTAGACGTAGTAAGACTTATAATAAAACGGCATTTAGACAAAATGAAAAACTATTTAAAGCTTAATGAATAAATAGACATGCAACATGGAAATGCAGGTCATGACTCTTGAGTCACTCCATAAATTCACTTTCAGGTGCCTACATGTTCGATGATTCTTGAGCCATGACTATGTCAGCCGAGGCTTTGTTAGGATGTCTTTTCGCTTCAATCTTTTCCTTAAATTAGTGAAAGTCAACAGAAACTTCGTGATGCTCTCGCTTTTTCTTTCTGATTCTAGGTTTAGACTTTTGCTTGAGCATGGAGAGAGCCTTCCCTTTAGATTCTAAAATTATATATATTATTAATATAAGCTTACTTGAAAAAAATGGCTCCCCGGATAATTCTTTGTATAATTCTTCTTTAATGTAAATCTTTTCTTTTTCTTCTTCTTATGTTTCATCTATATTCCTTTTTCGATTTGCATTTTTTATAAGCAATGACACATAGCCTGTCCATAAGGTGCCCAACACACCATAGAAATACTTTCTATCTGGTAGTGTTGTATAATCTGGATAATAGTTCATGAACCTTATTATTTCCTGATCATTCTTAATTTGGTCAAATACATTCTTGACAGATAGCTCTTCGTAATAAGGCACATTAAGCTGAATTACCTCTCCTGACTTTAATAGCTACTTTTCCCCAGAAAGGAAGTCTTTAATAAACCTCATAGTGATATGTTCTTCACTTGGCAAAAAGTACCCCTCTTAGAGTTATTATAAAATTATCTTACTGTTAAATTTCAGAAAGTTTACCCAATCACTTTTAGAACGAAATTTATTTTGGAACTCTCTTGCGTCATGGGCTTAGATAGACTATCTTTCCATATTTTATAAATATTTAAAGTATTATTAATAATATAAATCAAAAAGTTTATATAATTCTGATCTATTATTAATGCTCATGAAGTAAAATTATTAATTTAGTATGAAATTCTATATAATAAAAGGCTTTCTTTAACTGATCAGAAAATATAAATTACTATTGTAATAAGAAATGTTTATTACACTATAAGAAAACTTTTAGATAAGTTTATTTAAAATAAAAATCTTATATTAAAATTTTAATATAAATAATAGGAATATAGTTGCCATGTGCTTGGCAATAAGTCATACAAAACAAATAATTTATATTTTTTTATAATATTATTATATTACTTTCAACTGAAATTTGATTAGATAATTATACAAAAAATATTAAAAATATAAGAATAATTTATTTTATTGCTATGAGGCTCTTCAAGGCAATCCTTAGATAATTTATTTATATATTTATTTTAAATAATTGAATTATTTGTAGCTGGTTTGTATAGTAATCTCTAAACATTAATGAATAATATAATCATTCTTTGTTATAAAAATAAGAATGTCAATTTATTTATAGGGGTGGAAAGTTTTCCAATTTTGTTTTAACACTATTTATGAAGTTCACGAAGCTAAAAATTACAATTATAGCTAAAACCAGTTAGAATTATTCATAAAAATAATCATTTAAATATAATTAAGGAAATAAGTATTTCTTATAAAACTTATTTATAATTATTAATACCAATATAACGTATTAATAACTCACCATGCTAGTTATATATTGTATAATAAATTTTTAATTATAGAACTAATTACAATATTATTTAAAGCACTTATTGCAATTATCTAATATTTATTATTTAATAATTTTATAGAATATACTATAAATGGTAGAATTAACAGAAAGTGGTTCTTGAATAAACCAAAAACCCTTTCACATCGTTCATTCCTAAGTTTTGACTCAAAAAATCGGCCTCCTAAGAAATTACTCAATTTAGATACAAAAGGTAAAATAAAATCATTTAGCTTAATTAAAAGTCAAATAATAAGAAACTATTAAAATTAAAGTATATGCCGAAGAAGATATAACCACCAATAATAGATTTAACAAGCAGATTTAATTGTAAATACTGCGCCTCAGAATCATGTCATGCTAGTCTAAATGCACTTGAGGTTCACATCACCCGTTATCATAGGGATTCACACAAAGCCAATAAGTAGAGTGACATGCTGCTAAAGAGGACTTGCAAGTTCTGTGGGATCACGAAGGACAGGGTTTATAATTGCAGAAGGCATGAGGCAAGTTGCAACACCAGCTTCAATAAAACAAAAGTAATTGAAAAGTAAAAAGAAGACAAAAAGCACTAATCATTCATAGATGGACCAGCTCAAGTAATTATAGATGTGTATAAGGGCTACCGACTAATACCAATTCAGCAAAATTAAAGGAACTTACCTACAAAGCACTTAGAGATCCAGTTGTTTACGATGGAGATGTGCGAGACATTTTAAAATGGCAAGAAATCGCATAGGATGCCTTAAAAAAGCATGGCAAGCTTTTCGAAGTTGTTATTATGGATCCTCCATGGAGAATCAAACAAAAGGTTCCATACTAAACACTCTCTGATGAAGATATTCTGAACCTACCTATAGGTCTAGTGCAAGAAAGAGGAATCCTCATACTATGGATAGTCAATTAAAAGAAAGACCTAGCAAGGGAATTTCTTAAAAAGAATGGTTATGATGAAGTGGAAAAAGGAGAGTGGATAAAGATAACAAAAAACTTGAAGTTGCACAAGGGCTCTGGGATGTACACGGCTCACAATAATGAAACCTTTCTTATTGGGAAGAAGGGAAATGTCTCTGATATGCTAAAATATCATGTCACCGACAATGTAATTTTTTCTAAAGTGGGAAAACACTCAGAAAAGCCTGAATAAATCTACGATTTCGTTCAATCAATTGCTCCAGATAGATTAAATTTAGAGGTATTTGCTAGACCTAACAATATACGACCTAATTATACATCGTTTGGTAACTAACTCGCACCTCTATAGACTTGAAATTTTTAAATGAGTGACATAAGTAATTATTGATAAAAGCCGTTTTTAAAAACTAAATTTTTAATATTATAAATTATGAATGAAAGACGTAAAATTATCCTCCTCAGTCGTCGGGAAAGTAAAAATCAGTAAGATTTATGCTCACCTTGATAAACTAGTTCTTTAATGTGGGGACGTTGAAAATTTTTAAGCTTTCCTAGCCTTCGCAAAAGTCTAATTTAGATTTTAGGAAATTAAAATAACATCTGCCAGAACCTCTAGGTAATCCTAAGAAATCACTGGTTCATTAAAGAAGCTTATTAGAACCTAGCAAATAAAAGATCTTGATGACATGTATGAGATTTACCAGGACAATGATGCTTTTTATGAATAAATCGTCTTATGACATACTAAGGTTTCGAATCAAAGATTATTTCGTAGCTAGCTCCAAAGTAAACTAAATTCCAATCATAAATTAGTTTTCTTCTACTATCTGACACCGAATCTCCACAACAACACTCAAGTTGGAGGATATGATTTACTTAGATGTAGTTGACAAGCTTCACACAGTTATCTTTAGGAATTGCCCGGATAAAGTAAATGTTGTCTGGCTGTTTGGTTACCCTAGCACTGGGAAGAAAACAATCGCTAAATTCCTTAAAAAGATCTTTATCACGGAGGACTTCAGAATACTCAATCTCACATTCTGCATTGAACCAAGCAACTCATATTCAGAGCCTTAGCTGGTAATTATGGATGAAATCAAGCGAGACATCTTTTATGACAGGAAACAGATAGATGACATAAAAAGATTATTTGAGGGTGAGGGATATCCTATGAACTTCAAATACAAAGAACCGGGGGTCAGTTTCAAGAACTGTAAGGTTATAGCAATATGAAATCAGCTGCCTTTCGACGCAATGTGTGAATTTGATAGAAAGTCCTTTGAAATCAGGATGCTAATGGCAGAATTCACAAGCTAGATGCAGAGGCAAGATGACAAGCTTCCGTTCAACGTGATTGAGCTGGCAGAGTACATGAAGCAGCGAATGTTAGAAGATGAGGACTTAGAGTTGATGATTAAGGAACTAACAATCATAGATGAGACCGACGTGTATCAAACAGATACTAACAGTAATCAAGTGAAGCAATTAAGAGTGCTCGTCAAGTTGAATTTCCATAAGTGCACATATATAGTTACTCTAAATTATTAATAAATATTCACCTTTCATTCCATTCTGTACAATTTATACAAAAAAAACTAATTACTTAAACTGTACAATGTACACTGCGCAATTTAATCAGGACGCCTTAATATTTTAAAAATGTAAAAACAACAAACTGTACAATGTAATATGTACAATTTTGTGATAATTATTTTGATATTAAAATTTTTTAATTAAAAGTGTAATAAACCAATTTGTATTTAAATTTTTTCTATTGAGTGGCAGTTTAGATTAATATAAATTATCAAATATATTATTAATTTCTTCAATTTCCTAATATTATGTACTTTAGCAATATTCTTTATAATATGTAATTTTAAATTAAAAATATAACATTATTTAATTATTAAATCTTACTAACTAAATCTAAAATATTTTATCATCATTCTTCCAGAAATAATTAAGAAGGGTAGACGAAGGTTTTTTAATTCTTGAGACCATTTATTATTGTGAAATAAAAACATACAATCAAAATGATTTAAAATCTTTTACTACATAACTAAATTTGTTTCAAAACTAAATTTTTATTTTACCACTAAGTATAATAATTATAACTTTTAAACTGTTTATTTATTAACGTATTCACCAATTTTTAACAAAAAATTAAAAAATTAATAATTTTTCAATTAAGGAGGCTTTATTAATTTAATAAATTTTGAGTATTTTATAAAATTTATAAATCATTTTTATATAACTAGGAATATAAAAACCAACTGCAAAACTAAATGACTATGGAAAAGCATTCTACTCCCCCATAATGTATATTTTTCATTTTTTAGTCTGATAGAGTTTTTGATGATGATTAATAGTAGCTAATTTACATGATGTGTGGAAGAAATAGTTTTTGAGCTATGGCCTCATTAAAGTCCCTTTTTTATATATAAAAATCATTATAAATTTGAATAAAAATTTATAAATTTTTCACATAATTTAATTTCACTATAATTGATGATTTTAGCTGCTCCTCACTATATTGACATAATTTATCTATTTTATTATAATTTTATAAAGAGAATTAAAAGTCATTTTAACTTTCATTTAATATTTTTATAAATATAATTAAAATTCACTTTATAAAATTATAATAAAATAGATAAATTATGTCAATATAATGAGAAGCAGCTAAAATCATCAATTATAGTGAAATTAAATTATGTGAAAAATTTATAAATTTTTATTCAAATTATAATGATTTTTATATATAAAAAAGGGACTTTAATGAGGCCATAGCTCAAAAACTATTTCTTCCACACATCATGTAAATTAGCTACTATTAATCATCGTCAAAAACTCTATCAGACTAAAAATTAAAAAATATTCATTATGGGGGAGTAGAATGCTTTTCCATAGCCAACTAAATTATTAGAGTAAATAAATTAAAATTTAAAATTAAAAACAATTAATTCATTAAAACGTATTATAGCAAAAACTAAAAATTATGAATACGAAAATGAAATTTAACAGTAAAAATTAGATTAGCAATTTAATTTGACATATTTCTTGAATACATTAGGAATCGGAAATTTATTGTTGACTGAATATGTTTTATCGATCTTGGGATTAATTTAAAAATAGATGGATTTTATTTTTGGCGATACTATTTGATCACATCCCTTGAGCTAGTTAACTAGACTTTGATTGAAATCTACAAATAACTGATTTGTGGGGTCCAATTAATATTAAGTTAACTAGCTCAAGGGATGTGATAAAAGAGAACTGTCAAAATAAAGTCCAGCTAATTTCGATGTTCTTTATATAAAAAGCTCAAAATTTTTAATTTTGGTTAATTGATTTTCATGTCATTAGTATAATTAATTTAATATAAATTTCCATTTTTAAATGAATTCCTACAATATTATCACATAATATTATGATGACCTATCGTCTTGAATTAATTTATTCACGTTTTGAACTTGTCTATTCTATTTAATAAAATATAAGTCTTCCTGAATAGTCTCATCAAAACATTTATAGTAAATAAAAATTATAAAATTAAATAAAAACAAAGCTCATCTTTTAAAATTAAATTATTTTATTATAATTTCATCAAATTTGCATTGTTATTTGTAGTGAGCTCTTAATTATATATAATTATTATATATTTCTAGCTTTCTAATTTAGTAAAAATTAACAAATTAAAATATAGCTTGCTTGTCTTTTTAATTTTAATTTAGATTTTGATAATTGTTTTATTTTTGATTTTATTCCTTGTTGAAGTTGTCTAATTTAAAAATTTCCTAAAGAGTGGTGAGAGATCCAGAAAATTATTACATATAAATCATAATAATCTTAATATTTTTATTATTACGGCAAGCCCATTGAGATAATTTTTGGATTTTCATAATTAAAAAATTTGATCATAGATTATAAACAAAATTACTGGAGTAAGTATTGATATATTTTTATCATAATTATGGCATTATTGCATGGACATTTCTAAAATTTGATTATAACTTATTATTTCTCCTTGCTATCCTTCTTGATTGTCAAATGATTACAAATGACTCTAATTATTATTTTTAAAATTATATATAAAGAAATAAAGATATTTTTAATTACCTGATTTAAAAAAAATTTTCTGAAATTTAATACGGTTTGTTGTAAAATTATTATGCTTTATACATTTTATATATTTTATATACTTTAATAAGAGAAATTATAAAAAAAAATGCTTTAATTATTTAAATTGGAATTAATCATTTCATATTTATTTTTGTAATTATATTTCTTAAATTTTTCCAAGAAAATTATATATTCATTTATAAAGATATAAAATTTATAATTTTATTTTAATTTCATAATTTACTTTTAAAAAAATTACTTTATTCCAAAATAAAAGTAAAAATTGACACCTATTTTATATTAATATTTTTATTATTTTAGGAATTATTTGAATCTGGAAATAATAATTAAGAATAAATATATAATAATTGAAATTCATGGCAGTTAATGTTGGTCAATTTAAACGAACTTAGGCTCATTCGATATAGAATTCAAAATTAGCTGGACTTTATAAATGGCTGATTATTTTATCGCATCCCTGGAGCGAGACAACTTCACTTTAATGAGAATTATAATTTAAAGATATCTCGCTCCAGTGATGCGATAAAATAGTACAGCCATTTATAAAGTCCAGCTAATTTTGAATTCTATATAGAATGAGCCTAAGTTCGTTTAAATTGACCAACTTTAACTGCCATGAATTTCAATTATTATATAATTATTCTTAATTATTATTTCAAGATTCAAATATATTCCTAAAATATTATTTCTGATTTAAGCGTCTACGTTCGGCTTTGTTGGTGAAAAAACAGGGGTCAAGGGATAACTAAAGCTTGAGCTAGCATTAGTAGATTCTTGACTGGAATTTTCATTCCAAATATTTTATTTCTTCAATTTCTTACTTTCTCTTTTTTTTATTTACAAAATATAATTATTTTAATTCATAATTATTAAGTTAACTTATACATTTATTAATGATCATTTATAAAATTATTATACTTTCTTCATAAGAACCTAAATTAATATTTGAAAGTTCTTTACATTTCTTCTTTTATTGCTTAAAACAGAATTAAAATAAACTAATTACCAGTATATTATAATAACAATAATAATAATAAATCTAGAATATATTAATCTCAACGATTGTTTTGTATTTTAATTTAATTTAATTGCAAATAATATCTAGTTTATACTTAATTAAATTACTTATTCAATTATATTAAATATCATCAATAATATACTTTAACATCTCTCAGATGTTCTGATTAAAATATTTAAGTAGTTTTTTGCATAACAATCCAATAAAAATATATATATATATATATATATTCACTGATTGTTACTATGACGTCATTTTAATTATATTTTCTTTAACATTAAGTCCTGGATGTTTGGATTATAAATGCCTCCTTGTATTAAATTAATTAATTTTGCATGAGTACGGTCTAAAATTAAAGAGTTTACTTATAAATAATTTATATTAATTTGTTTAAAGTAATGCGAATATTAATTTAATTTAATAATGAGTTAGATTCAAATTGGTTGTTAATGCTTAAGTTGAAAGAATAATAAAAAGTTGTTTCATATATATATATATATATAATTAAATATTCGAGATATTTTTATTCAAATTTACTATGATTAAATTTGATAAATTCAGATTCAAGAGTGGGATAAATGTCGTTGAGTAATTCAGAAATAATAAATAAAAATAAAGTTCATTACCATAATTGAATTTAAATTTATATGTCATAAGGTATTTATGAAGGATAAATCCTGCTTGGAATATTAATAATTAAATATTATAAATTTTTAAATTATAAAATAATTCGCTTAAATTTTTTATATAAAGAATAAATTTATAATTTCTAGCATATATAAATAATTAAATTTATCTTTAATTTTGATTATATATTGTCATTTCTAAATATTTTATAGATACTCAAATGTTGGGATATCGAATTAATATAATATAGCAACCTAATCTACCTAAGTTTGAATAGAGTTTCTAAGAATATTCTATTGTTTTCATTTCTTTAGTCTAGTTATTCCAGATAATATCATTATAAAATATTAAATTAACTATTAGAATATCATTTTCTCATATAATGTGATATATTTGTTTTTTATGAATATTAATTGTCTAAATAAGTCATAAAATATAGCTTCAGAATAACTAAATATTCTAAGTACCCGTTTCATTGTCCCCAAAGTCAAATTAAATTTCTAAGCTTGAAGTTTTTAGAATTTTTTATTATTTTTCCAACTCTCTCCAATAAGTTTAAGCCGCTTTTTTGAATATTGTAGGAATAAATTTGAAATTGGGAAAATAATTATAATTTTAAATTAAATTTAAATCAAAATCTTGGCAGATAAAGTTGGCGAATGTAAACGATCTTGGGCTCATTCGATAAAAAATTCAAAATTAACTGGACTTTATTATAGATGGTACTATTTTATCGTATCCCTGGAGCGAGATAACTTTGACTTTAATGGGAAGGTATAATTTAATTGAATTATACCTTCCCATTAAAGTCAAAGTTATCTCGCTCCAGGGATACGATAAAATAG
This sequence comes from Oxytricha trifallax, assembly GCA_000711775.1. Classification (NCBI taxonomy): domain Eukaryota; phylum Ciliophora; class Spirotrichea; order Sporadotrichida; family Oxytrichidae; genus Oxytricha; species Oxytricha trifallax. Next base: position 79,522 of record ARYC01000051.1, read on the forward strand.
TACCATCTATAATAAAGTCCAGTTAATTTTGAATTTTTTATCGAATGAGCCCAAGATCGTTTACATTCGCCAACTTTATCTGCCAAGATTTTGATTTAAATTTAATTTAAAATTATAATTATTTTCCCAATTTCAAATTTATTCCTACAATAATTTGAATTGGAATAATGCAACTTAATGTTGGAAGGGACGAAGAGATTATTTGGAAGCTCTAGAAATGATATTTTTCATTTGAAGACATAAAAATGGCATAAGTATAAATTAGGATTTCATTTTATAAATAATAAAATAATTATTAATAAACATTAAAAAAGAAGCAGTTGAAATAATTAAATAGCATTGTAAATAATATCAATAAATACAAGAATATAGAATAAGGATCATTTATTTTAGTATTATAAAAATACATACAAAAAATAAAGTTTTTAGCAATTTATTTAAAAAGATTAGAAATTATTAATTATATAATCGTTTTTATTTTTTACATGTTTTTAATTATTAATGTCAATTTTTTTATAATTTATACTTTTTTAGATATGTTATAATGAGCCTTATAAAAAATTTTAATATATATTCTTTATGATATAATAATTAAAAAGACAATTTAATTGATGTTAGAAGATAAGAACTTATATTAAAATTTTATTATAATTTAGGTATTATATGTAATCATAAATAATTTAAAAAATTATTAATAGGGCCAATTCTTGTTGCTCAAGTATTCATAGACATGCATTATTAATATTATATAATTAAAAGAAATGAGATGATATTTATATAAAAAAAAACTAGTTTAACATTTAGAAACTATCATCGAAAAAATGTATATTATAATTTCCAGTATCTTTATTGCAATTATTTATATCATTTAATTTCAATGAAAAAATTTTAATTTTAAATATAAATTTAGATTAACATACATCATCTAAAAAAATTTGGATTTGGGGTCAAACACACCACCCCCTATAATCAAAACCCCAAAACCTCTTTATGAAATTTTAAGTGCTTTGATTTGTAGGGTATAGTTGGAGTCTTATTGGGGTTATGAGAGAAATTAAGCCAATTAGCAAAATGAGAAATATAAATTTTCGAAATTTAGGCTCTATTTATGATGTGCAATATTTAGATTTACTGCTTAAGCTTAGGTACTGTACAAGTATTTATATAGACTTAGTCAAACCAGTAATGAATTATACAGCAAAAGCAAAGCTCTTGTGCAAGTGTGCCTCAACAGATAGGTATCATTGCTTGTATGCTGTTTAGCATTATAATTAAGGCACTTGAAAACATCCTGCAAGAAAATAAAAGTTCTCTCAGGTTCATATTGACTTTCTCTGTGACTCGAAGACTTTAAAGTATTGATCACACTTTCCACTCGACTAGCGAGCTGTGTTGTTTCATTTCAAGTTTCCTGACATGCGTATCTATCCTTAAACTATAGCCAGCATTTATAGAAGAAATGGTATTACTTTCAAGACTGTCAACAGAGTGAAGAGAGTGATTGATTTCACAGTGCCATTTTATAGTAATAATTTAAACTATATATATGATTAAATGCAGAGGGCTATTGATAATAACATTAAGTTCATGCATGCAGATGAAGCTGTGTTTACCTTTAACACCTTTATTAATAATTCACGGTACAAGAAGTATGATAACATTGAAGTGTATGAATAAAAAGTAAAGGTAGTCACCCATTCAATTTTAGCTGGTGTAAGTGAAGATTCAGATTGGAGAGTTATGTCATTCATCCTCGCTCTATTAAGCAAGAGTAGTATATAGAGTTTCTACATAAGCTTAGAGAGAAGTATAGCAATCAAGAGATCATCCTGTTTGTTGATAACCTGTCAGTTCATAAAGGAGTCTAAGAAAGGTTATGAAGACCTAAACATAACTCCTGTATATAATGTTCCTTATAGCCCATAATTAAATGGTTTCAAATTCTACTGGAGTTAAATCAAAACTTATTACAAGAAGTTGTTGCTATATCATCTTATTCATGACTTGCTCATCGATACAGTAGACTTGATTCAAAGCAGCTGTAAGAGAGTGAGCGTAGATAAGACAACAATTTTAGCCAGAGAGGGAAGAACGAATGTTTATAAATAAGTTTTAGATTTAAATGAATGAATAAGTTCACATATTAAATTAACCGAGAAAGGGATTTGCTTCTCTTTCTTCTCCTCTTCTTATGGCTTACTTGGGTCCATATTTCTTCACTTAGTGTCAGCTCTTGCATCTATGTTCATTTCATCTGGCTTTTAAACATCTTTATAAAGTCTCTTGCTCACTTCATGAATAGTCTATGACTTTCTCTCTCTCTTTGAACCTTCGCAATCTCTTTCATTAGGAATATACCAGTTCCAGGTTTCCCTACAAAGTTATGAATCATAGCTAACTAGAGAGGTAACGATGCTTCTTTAGCTATTCAAGCCAAGATTCGCCTATTAGTATGCCTTGCTTCTTTTAATCTTATGGAGAAATAGAGTAGCGTTTCTTGTGAGATTCTTCAAAGATCTCTCTAAGATAACTCTCATAAAGTGCCAATGACACCAAAGAAGAAGCTCCTTTCTGGATGTTTGTTAGAGAATTGTTTCTTGGTAGGAAGATAAACGACCAACTCTTCATCTTTCATTGCATCGTCGTAGAGATTAGTGACTGAAATCTCTGGGTAGTTAGGCATTTCTATCAACTTAATTTTATTATTTTTTAATTATTTCTTCTTATCACACAGTCTTGCTTTTAAGAAAGAAATTTTGGTACCTTCCATCGTTGGAAGGAATAATCCACTATAGTATATGATTAAGTATATTTTACATGCTTTCCATCTTGATTCAGGTATCGATATAGATCTTCCTTGCTTCTATATCTTGAGATTATACCTTAAGCTTTAACCCTCTTCATTGCAGTACATATAGATTCCATCCTTGTTCCTTCTCTTGTTATTGAATTTCAAATTATAATATATAGAGTTCGGGATCCTATTGTTCAAATCTTAGTATTAAATATGGACATCTTATAGAAGGTCAACCCTGTAAAGATACATGGAGAAAATTCGCAGAAGCTGTAACAAACTTCAGATATGGAGCTCCATTTTTATCAATTTAGTTCCATTAAATTAGTACTTAATTTGTTTAAATTTAATTAGTACTGGTACTAATTCGGTTTAATTTTAATTGGTACCAATTTAATAGTACCAAAACTTAATTAGTACCTACTTTTAAACTAATGAGGTTTTAATGGAAAAGTTCCAAAATGGTTCAAAACCTAATTGGTACCAGTACCAACCTGAATTTTATCTAAGTTGGTACAAAAATTAAAAATATTAAGCATGAAATTAGAAAAATTATAGATATAAATTTGATCTTTAACACTTAAATATCAACCATTATTGTTGCAGTGCCAACTCCTATGCATAGTTGCTATAACTTGAGAGGTAATTACAGCATATATTAGAAATTTAAATTTCAATTTAAGCATGGCAGCTAACTTAAATCGAAAAGCAGTTTCTCTTAGCAATAGTTAATCATAGCTTAACTTTGGCGCCACTAAAAAGCAAGAAGGTATTTATGTTGAGAGGGAGGTACAGTTAAGAGCTCTTGGGTTTGAAGCAGAGGTCTTCAAAATTTAAGTATAAAACTAGAAGGGGAGAGCAGAGATAGGACTTCAAACATAAATTAAATATGTTGAGGAGGTAAAAAAACAGCAATTAATTGAAAAATTAAAAATCTTTGAATGATTGTTAAAATTTCTTCTCAACTGAGTAGAGCTTAGATAGGCATATTAAAGAAATACATTCTGGTAATCCGAAAATTTATTTCAAGCATGATAAGGTGGATGGCAGGTACTATTACACAACTTGCATGAAGTCTTACACTCACTCAGCTAAAGTTAAAAGACACATGCAGAAGCATCAATTAAGCGAGTTTTTAATGTAAGATTAAGATATTTAAAAACTTATACCTGCTAATAGAAAGTCTAATACTCTTGAATCTTAAAAAGAGTTTTAAGATAAGCTCAAGAGGCAGAAATGATACGAGTAAATGAATCAACCTACAGGTAATACATTTTTACCATGCTTCTAAGAGAGAGAGCTATGCATATTCCTGCATTAAATACTGTTGATCTTAGCAGTTTTATAGAAAACTACTTTAATATAAACGTGACTAGAAAGGCAAAACTTATAGTAGTCGATGCGTTTGCAAACAAGGTATATCCTTTCAGCTATCTCATTAAGAATAAACAGTATCAGAATGAGTTTACTAAAGAATATATAGTTCTTTGAGAAGCTTAAAAAAGAGATTGCAAGAACGTGTTGAAGCTAGACGGTGTTATTTTAGGCTTTGGGTTCATCGCACTAAGGCTAAAGAAATATGAAATGACTCTAAGAGACTATCTCTATCAATACAAATATCCGGATGACTTGAATGATATACTTTCAGATATGATTAAGGGCGTCTAGGATTCTCATAAACTTGTATATGTTCATAAAGATTTGAAGCCTGAAAATGTAATGCTTAACCTCTGTCCTTTAGAAGTTGTAGTTATCGATTTCAATAGAGCCTTAAGATAAGAGATTGTAACATTAGCAAAGGTTCTTGGGACACCAGGATACTTCCCAATCAGAGAGAAGTGGACAAATGGCTCTGTTTAGTGGGATGTATGGGCAGTTGCTGCTATCATATTAGAAAGTGACATGGAAAGCATGTCTTACTTTGGTACTAAGCATGAAAAACAATCAATTAGCTTAGCTTAGAAGCATATAAAGTAAGAAGATGTCTGCAAAGAAATAAAAAGCATAGTAGAGATGATAATCGTGAGAGCTCTTTCATATCCTAGATAATCCTTAGATGACATACTTGAGCCACTATATCGAGCAAGATTAAAGAGATACAATAAAGACAAGCAGATAAAATTTGTTTCAGTTAAATCGCCTAATATTAATTAGATATACTTAAAATTCAAATAAAACCTGTACTTTCTCTACTAACCCCAATAAGACTCCAACTATAACCTCCAAATCAAAGCACTTATAAACCTCACTAAGGGGTTTTGGGTTTTTGATTACTTAGATATCCAAAACTTAGATATATTAATGAATGTGAGTAATAATTTGAATTTGAAATGTGTGAGAGTAATATACAAGTAATATTTGTATTATAATCTATTAATTAATTTGTAATATGTTTAAAAACTAATCATATATATTTTGATAACTTTCTTCATCTAGGTTAAAAGATGGGTGAGTCAGTTCTTAGTTTCCCTTGTTTAAATTTTCGCACATACGTGATTATTTTTAAATAAAATGTATATAATTAAATTTTCCCTTGTTAATATTCATTTTTAATATCAATTTCATTGTTATTAAAAATTTATAAAATCGTATTTTTTGTAAGGAAATTGAATTATTACCTTAAATTATTTATTTATTAAAAATTCTAAAAAGTTTTTTTAAGATATTGAAATTTGATAAAAGGATATTCATTTATCCTGTAAAATTTAATTCTTGATATATGTACAAAGTATTTCAACTATAATTTGATTGATTTTTAAATTAAAAGAATTATATTAGTTTACAAAAGTATTTTAACTTTAAAGAAATCTTTTAAAAACCTATTATTTTGAAAATTGCTCTTACAGGCATTTCGACCCCCAATTTCTTCCCTCCCCATAAATACACCACTAACCTTCTCCTACACAGTGGAATATTAAATCTTAAAAATAACAAATTATTAAATTCTAAATTGAATCTCGACACTATAATGAAAATAAAATATTTGGTTAAAGCTTTGCATTATGAGTATAAAGTCGGCTATCTTTAATTAATTGTTTTATTAATATTTGTAGGAATTCAATTTTATTTGGAAAAACAATTTAAATTATAAATTAATAAGATAATTAATAGAGGGATTTAACTTTCTGGAAATCAAGGTGATATGGTCAAAAATAAAATTTTCGATTCAGATCCTAAGAATAGTTTTTTGAATATGTTTTTTTTCATGAAAAGTGAAGAAGTATTCTACAGTAGGGTAGTGGCAGGGTACCATTCAGAAAAAATATTATATACATTTTTTTTAATTTAAAACCTTTCATCCAAGTTATATAAATTATACCTGAAACTAATTAATTAGATTGTTATATGTTTTACAAAAATTCACAAGCTTAAATTTTGGTTAGTATATTTTGGGAATATTAGCAGTAGAAATTTAAAATATTCTCAATTATTTTTCACTTCGGCATGTAGGTTTATTATACAATAAAAACTAAAATATTATTAATTTATTGGTAATATTGGATTATTAGTTAGAAATGTGTGAAGAAATATTTAGAATTAATATTGTTATTCAGTTTATATTAAATTAAAATTATTAAATATTATTAATATTTAATGATTTAACCTGCGTTATCTAAAATAATTTTTGTCTTCTTAAACAACCAAGATTAGTGTATCGTCCAATATATTAGCAAATATTATTATTTAAGTCAATTTAAATATTTATAAACTTGAGTGTCTTATGGTAACTATAAGATATGTCCAATTTACCCATTATCAATCAATAACAAAGATTAATTTATTAAGATATAAAGTAGAATGGTTAGATATTGGTAGTATACCGAGCATTACTAATATGATAAGTTAGTTTAATCTTCTATGGGATAAATTTCTTTCTTATCTCAGTATATAACTATTTTATTAATCCTTAAAAGACTGAGAAATAGAGAAATTCTAAATAAGTCATATTATAATAAAGTAAAGTTTGAAAAAAATATTTTATATTATGTTACTCTTTGTTGTTGAGTAACAACTCGCATACTGAGTGATAATCTACCTGATTATCAATAAAAGTGTTATCAAATAGGAAGAAAATATAAAACTGCATTTCTATAATTAGATTGAAGAATCTTGGAAACGAGGACAAATTTTAATTGAATCTTTTTGAGAATTTTAAATTTTTATATAAGTAAAAACTTGATTTATTTTTTTTATCAGAATGTTAACTGGATCTCATTGTTTCTTTAAAGTCTTATGGGTTGTCTTGAAAACATTCCTGAGCTTTTTACTACTGCATGAATTTAACAGTTTTGAGGAGAAATTTTAAATGAATCCTTATTTATTCAATATAAATTTAAATTATTGATTAGACTTTTTAGATATACGATCAACAAGAAAAAAGCAAGATTGAGTTTCAAAATCAAATATAACGTAGTAATTGCGATAATCCCAGTAAATTCTAGTGCATTTATTAAAATTTGAATAATAATGAAGAAAAACTACTATAATTCTTTAATTTTTTATCTCACTTTTGAATATTTATTTTGTCAAAAAGATAGAAAGCCAAGGGACACCATTATTTTAATTAAATTATTTAATTTATTGAATGTAAAAAAGTGAAATATTTATATCTCATATGAATTAAATTTTACTCAATAATCATCTACCAACTACAAAGAACTATATTTATTTATATATGATTTAAAAGAACTTCTTTAAAATATTAAAAATTCAATCCTAATTGTAGCAAAACCAATTTTAATTTTATGTATTAAATTTTATTGATGTAAAATATTTATTGATTATATACCTTTGAAATAAAAAAACATATTTAAAATATTTTTTAATTATATCATTAAGTTTATATAATATATAAAAATTACATAGAAAAATGACTATAAGTCTTATACAATTCTTATAGTACAATACTTTAAAAGACAATTGAAAAAATTGTACTTTTTAAATTATAAAATCTTTCCTTAAGATATATTTTGTTCAATAATCACGAAATCCAAAGAAAATTATTTCTAAATTGACTATATATTAATATAATAAGATATAAAAATTTACTATTGACGAGTTTTAATTTTAAAGAATATGTATTTTTAAAACGATAAATTAAAACTGTAAAATTTTTATGTATATATGTTTAGAGATTAATTATTTTAACTTGATTTTTGTATTTTATTGATATTAAGAACATTTTGGGATTAAATTTCTTGTCCTGCAATGAATGTTATATGTACCCAATAAGGTAGCTTTCTCCCCTATACATGAAAATATTCTTATTTGTATAAACTTCACAAATTGAAATTGTGTTTTATATTATATTACTTTTATAATTATTGATAAATAATACAAATTTGAATGTAGGACCTGAAATTTATGTCGGGTGACGGAAAACTTCACGGGTCAGGGAATTCTTCCGCTCGGAACATTTGTATAATCTTATTTATTTAGAACATACTAATTAATAAATGCATTTCGGAAGAATATTTCTACTCTCATGAATTTTTCATAATTTTGAAAAATTTCCAGTTTTTAATAAATTAATAAAATTAGTGTTAACTATTTTATTAAAATTTTAATCATTTTTGAGTTTCCCATTTATCTATTAAAATATTATTTTTACATTAAATTTATATAGTAGAGAATCCAATAATTTAAAAGGTTAAGGATATTTAAAAAAATTACATTATATATAAATAATTAATGTTTATTAAAAAAATTAAAATTACTGTTCAAGCCAGGTAATGTAACTTATTTTATAAACAAATATGTTATTTAGGGGGTTCAAAATGCTTATCCAATACATTTTATAAATGATTAATAATAAAAACAAACTAATGCTTGATTTGTCAAACAATTTATTTATCTCTTATATTAGCTGGTTTAACATATTTAATCGAAACATCCAAGATACAAATCTTAAGAATAATGAAAAATAAAAGTGGAATAAGATGATTTAAAATTATTATCAAAATCAATTTTAGTGAAATATGTAAATAAAAAAGATTGGTCATTTATCCATATTCCTTAACAAATTCAAAACCAAAAGCCCATAATAATATTATTTAGTTATTAAATTTTAGGGTATTCAAAACCCCAAAACCCTTTCAGTAGTTTGATTGAGTTTTTGATTGATAAAAGTAGACTATTAGTGCATACTTTATTAGGGTTTTAATAGGGTTTATGTAGGGGTTTAATGTTTAAATGTTAGTAATTTAAGTGAGTATATGCGAAGTTTGGGGTCAGTTTATGACACTGAGTATATAGATTTATTGTTTAAGTTGCGTTATGGGTGCGATGATTATAGTGATTAACTCAAACCTATCCTTAATTACACATCTATAGCAAGACTGCTCCATAAATCTCCTGCAACTGTGAGGTCTCACTGTCTATTAGCATTGAATTTAAAAAAATAGCAACTTAATTCTAAGCCTAAAAGACCTCTTAAATTTTAGCAGCATCATATCGATTATTTTATTAACGATAAGACTCTTTAATACTGGGCTCTCTTCTCTCTGGCCTAGAGGGCTGTGATGTTTCATCGCCAATTTCCTGAGCTTCATATCTCTGCTTAATCGATAGCTAACATATATAAAAAGAACGGAATATCTTACAAGACAGTCAATCGCATAAAGAGAGTGATTGATTTTAATGTTTCATTTTATAAGGATAATTTAAAATATATATTCGATTAAATGCAGAGGGCTATTACTAATAACATTAAGTTCATACACGCTAATGAGGCAGTATTCACGTTTAATACCTTCATATCAAGGTCTTGGTATAAAAGATATAGCAATATTGAAGTATATGACTAAAAGTTCAAGGTGTAAACTCATGCTATTCTCGTTGGAATAAGTGAAGATAGTGGCCTCGAGACTTATGTTATCCACCCTCGCTCAATAAAGACCGAATAATACATAAAGTTCTTGCAATAACTCAGAGATAAGTACGCCGACTAAGAGATTATTCTGTTTGTAGATAACTTATCTGTCCATAAAACTAAAGACACAAGGAAGGAATATGAAAGGCTAAACATAACACCTGTATTTAATGTTCCCTACAGTCCTCAGTTCAATGGTATTGAATTATATTGGGGGTTATTGAAAGGTCATTATAAGAAATTGCTACTCTATCACTTGATGCACGACTTAAAGATAGATACAGTAGATTTTATTAAGAGTGCTGCTAAGAGAGTCAGCGATGAGAAAGCTAAAGTATGCGCAAGAGAAGGGAGATTTTGTGTATATAAATAAGTTTTAGATTTAAACGAATGAATAAGTTCACATATTAAATTTGCCTGTAAAAGTATTTGCCTTCTCTTTCTTTTCTTCCTCTTAAGGCTTGCTTGGGCCTATGTTTCTTCTCTTAGTCCCAGCTCCCGCATCTATGTTCATCTCTTCTGGCTTTTATAAATCTTTGAAGAGTCTCTTACTCAATTCATGTTTTACTTGAGACTTTCTCTCTCTGTTTAATTTGCTGCGCTCTTTCATCAAGTATATAGCAGTACCAGGTTTTTTTATAAAGTTAGAAGGCTAAGCTTACTTGAGATGAAAAGATGCTTTTGAAGTTCCTAGAGCCAGGTCTCGCTGATTTTAATACCTTGCTTCTCTTTTTCTTCAGGAGAGATGCTGTAGCGTTTCTTATGAGCCCTTTCTTGTGAGCTTCTTAAATAACTTCATTTAAGTACTCAGGTTTCAGAGTTCCAAGAACACCAAAGAAGAAGTTTCTCTCTGCCAACTTATTTGAGAGTTGCAACTTTGATGGAAGGTAGAGAGCAACATCTGGATCACTCATAGCATCATTATATAGGTTTGTCACTGAAATTTCAGGGTAGTTAGGTATCTCGATCATCCTAATTTCATTAGACTTAAAAGCTTTTTTCTCTTCACTTAGTAAGGCTTTTAAGAATGAGATTTTAGTTCCCTCCTAAGTCGGCAAGAACAATCCAACTATAATGGATTTATTAATCTTACTTAAGAACTTACCTTGCTATACCAAATATCTATAGAGGTCCTCTTTACTTCGAAATTTTCCTATTAAATCTTGAGATTAAATTCTCTTCATTGCATCATTCATAGACTCCATCTTGCTTCCTTTTTCTAGAAATGTTAATGAAATTTAAAATTATGGATATCCATTCTAAGTTTATTAAAATCTTACTACTAAATAGGGAGGACCTACTGGAGGTCAACCTTGAAAAGATATGCGGAGAAGCATTGAAAAACTTGCTCCAAGTTTCACAGATTGATTTCCATTTTTATCAATCTATCTCCATTAAATTGCTCCTAATAATGTTTAATTATTTTAGGAGGTCCTCCAAATTAAGTTTAAACTTTATTAGGAGTTAAATTTTAAGGTTAAAACTTAATTAGGAGCATATTAAATTAAAAAATGTTTAATAACTTTACCTCCAAATTAAGTTCAAACTTGATTTGGAGGACCTCCTAGAGAAACAAAACTTCATTAGGAGTATTTTAATTTACTAAAACGAATAAAATTCTCATAAAATATGTCAACTTACAGTCTTTTATGGTTATTTAATTTTCTAACCTCTCAGCCGAAAATCTACCAGAGTGTCTTATACTCGACTATTAAAGTTTATCAAGGTATATTTTATCATTATTATAATAAAATATATCAGCAAACTAAAATGAGCGCTAACCTTCTGAGAAGAGCGCCATTACTTGGGTAAAATCAATCAAAATTATCAATCCAGCAACCAAAAAAAGTAGAGACCAGAGACACTTGTACTCAGTGGGAGCCTACTTATGACAACTATGACCAGTCTAGCTTTAGATTTAAATATAAGCTAAGCAAGAGGTTATAAAAGAAGCTGTGCAAATTGAGGAGGAGGTTAAACAACCCGCCATAGAGCATTAATAAATTCCAGCAAAAGTTGACTATAATGCAAAGAATGCAATAAAGTTTTCCCTTACAAGTCGACTTATAAAAGACACTTGAGAGATATACACAACGATATGGCAAGGTTATATCTAAAGCATTAAAAGAAAGATGGGAAGTATGTCTGTGAGTTCTGTGCGAAGCCATATTCTCATACTAGAGATCTCAAAGTGCACTTAAAGAAAAAGCACAATTAAAGTTTTGTCTTTATTCATGAACCTACTGGTAATAAATTCCTTTAAAAGAGAAGAACAAGAAACCCAGTGGAGTCTCTTAGAGTTGAAGTCTAGAAGTAAGTTAAAATGAAGAAAGCAGTCAAGAACTTTCCAGTCTCTGAGATCAATAAAATAATGGTTAAAATTGAAGCAATGAAGATTCCTATATTAAAAATTATTGACTTAGATTCTTGCCTAGAAAGCTACCTTACTCTTGAAGATAAAGTTGAGAAGAGAGTAATTACTGATGACTAATATGCTTACAAGATATATCCTTTCAATTACTTCCTTGCTGATGACAAGTTCCAAATGGAATTTGCAAATGAGTATTATGCTCTTTAAAAGGCAAAGTTAAATGAGTGCAGGCATATCATCTAGCTTGATGCTATTTTACTTGGTAAAGATCATGTAGCCTTCAGGCTTCCTTTACTTGAAATGACTTACAGAGAATTCTTATCTGACAATAGATGTCAGAGATAAATTGGCTAGATAGTATAGCAGATAGTTGAGGGGATTGAAGAGCTTCACAAGCTAGGTTATGTTCATAGAGACTTAAAGCCAGAGAACATCATGATGAACTTTCAGCCTCTTAGAGTTTATATTATTGACTTCAACAGAGCTCAAAGAGTGCAAGCCTCTGCATAAGGAAATGTATACGGCACTCCTGGATATTTCCCAGAGAGAGAGAGGATTGGAGAGATGGAGACACTTAATGGGATATCTGGGCTCTAGCAGTAATAATAATAGAGAGCGACATGTCAAGAAACGATTACTTTAGCTGCAGGGGTGAGAGAGAATTCTAAGCAGAGAATCAAACAATATCTCGATAAAAATAAAATAAATGGAGGTCTCAGAGAACTTGCATACTCAACTATTATCAAGCCAAGCTAAGAGAATTAACAAACAATAGAAACAATCAAACATCAACTTAGAAAGATAAAATTCAGAGAACTGCCACATGACACTAAGCTTATGTTTGTGTGAGATATCTTAAAAACTCGCTTGTTATACTCACTTAAATTACTAACATTTAAACATTAAACCCCTACATAAACCCTATTAAAACCCAAATAAAGTATGCACTAATAGTCTACTTTTATCAATCAAAAACTCAATCAAACTACTGAAAGGGTTTTGGGGTTTTGATTGTTAGGGTCTTATTGGGGTTAGTAGAGGAAATAAAGCCAATTTGCAAAATGAGAATAAGAAATTAGCAAAATTTAAGGTCAAAATATGATGAGAAATCTTTAGATATTTTTCTGAGCATGGTACTAGTTTTATAAATAGATTAAATCAAACCAATTCTGACATTAATAGCAATACTATTTTGTAAGAGTTTTTCAGTTTTAAGGCTTCATATCTTCTAAGCAGTTAGACCTTAGTTCTGATAATAGAAGACATCTTTCTAGAAAATATAAGTTTTCGCAGGCTCATATTGACTACCTGTTCGACTCAAAGACTATAAAAAATTGGGCACACACTTGTCTAGCTAAAGGGATGATCTATTGCAAGTTTTCTGTCATGGTCATCTATTCAAATACTATAGGTAAAATTTATAAAAGAGATGGTATTACTTTCTGGACTTATATCAGAGTAAAGAGAGCAATTAATTAAAGTAATAATTCAATATTAAAAATATATTTATAATTAAAAACAAAGAGCAGTTGATAAAAGATCAAGTTCATGCACGCTGATTAAACTGTTAAAATTTAACACTATAATTAATAAGTCTTGATATTTTAAGTATGATAACAATGAAGACAATCATAAGGGCTCAAGTAAACTACAGCCATGTTGGAGAATTGGAAGTTATGGCTTCCATTTTTGATTTTATAAAAAATTATTATATTTATTTAATTTATTTCTCATTTTTAATTCAATGAAAAAACATACTTTAATTCATCCATCTCTTTAAAAAGTCACCGTACAATTTTTCAAAAACATTGTCCACCTTAAATTATTACTTAAAATTGTTTGGTGACCTAAATTTATAATAATTTTCGAAATAGAACTAAGAGATTTCAACTTGAATATAGAACAAAGATCTAAGTACCCCTATTAAACAGAGAGTTTTCATTAAAATCATTAAAATAATTCAAACTAGCACTATATATATTCCAAAAGGAGTTTAGCAAGATCAGATTGGATAATAAAAGATAAAGAAAGATTTAAATTAAATATCGAATAAAAAAGGAAATAACTAAAAAAATAAAATATTCTAAATTTTCAAAAATATATAAGGATAAGAAAACTTAGCATTCTTAAGTGATTAAGCCAAACTATGTGAACTAATTTAAATTTATTTAATTTAAAAAATTTTAAGTTTGAGTGTTTTAACAACTATATTATAATCATAGATTAAACTTAAGTATATAAAACTGTTTGACTTTAATTAACTTGAAATCTAATGAATCATTAAAATATAAAGATTAATAAAATATTCATACAATAAAGTAGTTCTAAACATAATGTAAGAAAAAATACAACAACATTCTGTATTAAATAATCGTAGCAAGGAGTCTAAAAAAGAAATAAAGTGCTAGTATAAACAAGTGTTAAAAAGTTACTTATTTCCAAAAAATAGTTGGAATATTATAATAAATGAATATTTAAAAATTAATAAATTAAAAACATATGCCATTAGTAATTGTAAAAAATGCCAATATCAAATGTATGTATAAATGAAAAATGCAAAATAAAATAAAACATATTGATATCTCATTATAAATTTATTTATTTCAAAGATTCTGTTTTTTATTTGTTAAATTAGAATGAAAGTTATCTACTGAGTTAACTTTTCTTTGTTGTAGAATATATAAAAAGTTGACGAACAGGAGTCAACACACTGTGTTTTTATCGCATTTAATTAATATAGTTTTTATAATTGTAAAAAGGTAAAATTAAATTATACAAGATTCAAAAAATTAGTTTAGATTAGAGCTTATTTCGGGTTTAAGAATTGATTTAAAATTATGGGATAATTGCCTAATATTTTTAAAAAAATAGATACTCATTACGGAATCTAAGAAAAACAGTGTGTGTAAAGATTCATTATCCCATGTAAATATTGTTCTTAATGATTCTATTTCCCGTTGAATTTAATTAATCAATTATAGAATAATATAACAAACGTTCATCCATTTTGATAGTCATTCTCTATTAGAGTGCAATATTTTATGTTGAGTTATTTAATGAAACCAAAATTGTCAGCCTTCAAAAACAGGAGAAATGAATGATTTTATTTTGAGGTCTGTGTTCTAAAATCTATGCAAAAAGAAGATTTGATAATTGAAAAAAATTATTTTATACTTTTGACTTAAATTATTTAATATAAAGTAGAGCAAAATGACCTGTAAGATATATAAATTAATTAATAATCTTGTAATAGGGTTAATATGTTTCATTTAAAAATACACTTAATATTAGATTCTATCTTTAGTAAATTATTTTAATAATTTGATTGCGACTTTAATTCATTCAAAATTCAAAGCTCTTTTTTCACATTTCAGAGCGATTGAATGATTCATTATTTTGATGTACTCAAATATGGTGAATCCTAAAAGAAATACTTGCGTTTTTTTATATTCATGAGTAAGAGAAATATTATTAAGTCTACTGTAATGCTAAATTAACTGATTAATAATGTTAAATATTATAAAAAATTAAAAATATTGATTTATTAATAGAAAGCAAAAATAATTAGCAAATTTTTCATTTTATTTACAATTCAAAATAAATAATTTATTTATCCATAGGCTAAATTAAATTAATTTTAAAATTATGAGCTTATAACTTTGTTTTATTTATCTATTTTAATATCACTAAAATTATTAGAATCTTCATATTGTCAATAATATACTATTATGCTATAAAAAGATTTTAAATTTTGAAAAATGTTTAGATAGATTTTCTTTTAATTTTTTATCAAATGGTAAATTCAATTTTCTTAATTTAATTTTATTAATCAATAATATCAATATTTTACCAAAAATAAAATAAATTCGAAGTAATTACATATTGCTAATAAAAAAATTATTTAAAATAGGGTATATAAATAAAATATTATTAGGCTTAGATTAGTTGGAAAAAAATCTTAATGTGCATAAAAGTTTAACAAAAAAGAAAAATACATTTTTTGATATTTTTGCAGTATTAAATCGGGATTCAGAGTGGTACTAATTAAAGGAATAAAATAACATAAAAGAATTATACTATAAATTGGTTATTTTTTTCCCAATAAAAATTTTTTAAAGCATTTAATAATATAGAAATCGATAAAATTTCTTCTAATAATTATTTGAAGAGAAAATATAAACTTTATAAATATATTTCAATTCTTATTAAAATCATCATTAATATAACTCTTATAAATGAGCAAACTTATTTGTTTGGAATAAAAAGTACAAAAACTATGGCAATAAAAAAAATAAAACCCATTTTAATTTTCCATAAGTGAAGTTATTATTCAAATAATTTTCCTCTTTTACTTCATCTTTCAAAGCATTTTTACTTGAATAAATAAAAGTGTATTATTATTATAGAGGTATTTAATAACTGTTTATTATAGACCATTATATTTAAGATTTATGATATCTACATTTATTTAATATCACTAGAAATATTAATGATTCATATTAATCACTGTGTACATCAAAAGTTACTGCCAATTATTATTGATTTCTCATGAGGCAAAATATTATATAAAATATAAAAGTATAGCATTAATTAATTAGTTTAATTTATTCAGTATTTATATTATATTCTATTTTTAAAAAATGAATTTCAAGTTTCCATTATTAATAAAATTATTCTAATATTTTTTAAAGTGAAAATTCTTTCAAAAATTAATAATTAAATTTTTTTTACAGCAAATTAATAGAAAAATTTAATAAGATAAATTTAATTGAAGTATTACATTATTAGTATAAAAGGATCTATGAATTATGGAAATTTTTTCCAAGATTTTATTTGATAGATAATTTTAAATTAAGTTATAAATTTTTTATCATAAAAATGATTGATATCAATATTGTCTCACTTTATATTCAATAATCATAAAATTATATATAGTGAATTGATTTTTCAAAATACAAATAAATTTAAAATTAAAATTACAATTCAAAATCATTAAAATCTCTATTTAAGTTTATTATATAAGTTATTATTTCCAAAAATAACTCCATTATTGTAATATTTATTATATAAATTTTATCTTGTTATAATTCTAATACCTCTATATTCTTTTAAAAAATTTTAGTACCTTAAATAATTAATAATTTTTTGTTAATTATAATTAACTAATATTTGATTTTGATAAACAAATCTGTATTCTTAGAAATGAAAAAATTTAAATACTTATAAAGAAATAAGAACTAATTTAAGTTTTAACTTGCTAATCAATATTTTTTTAGGAATCTAAACTGAAAAAACGAAATTAAGAGTTAAATGAGATTATATTATGAGTATTTATATTTTTTAAATATATTTTTAGATCATAGTGGGTCATTGTTTTAAATGTATAAATCATAGATTTGTGAAAATTTAAGACATAATTGAATTTTACACTAAATGCTTTAAGTCTATTAAATTCTGTTTGGTAAAAAGTTTTATTTCAATATTATTTCTTTTCAAAGTTATCAATTATATTTTTATGATAAAAGTAGCATTTCTTATCATATTTAATTAATTTAAGCATAAAGTCATGCTTTATTATATAAATTATTGAACTTTAATCGATAATTAATTAACAATTAGTAAAGTTAGATTAGTTTTAAAATATTTTTCTTTAATAAAAGTAAGTTTATTTGAAATCTTATAATTAGATTATTTAAACTTTTTACCATTTAATTAAAAAGTAAAAATTGAAGATAAATATATCTTAAAATTAAAATAAATTGATATAGTTGCATAGTTACTCGTTGTAAAACTCTAATTACTATAATATTTTAATACTATGATTATTAAATGAACTTTTTATTTTTTTTACTTATATTATAGTTATAAATTTCTGTTAAATAAAAAGATAAAATGATAAAACTTAGAAATTATTAAACCATTTAAAAGCACAATCATTTTTATAAAAAAAAGTTATATTTTTTTAGATTAATTATTTTTAGATACAACATTTTGTATGAAAAGAGTAAATTAATTATGCTATTTATATGAGTATGAATTCAAAAATTTTCCTAATATTTGAATTAAATATTAGGAATGCTTTTACGGTATACTTTTTTTAACTTTAAACATATAATAAATATTATTTATAATTTTTATGTCACCTGCTGCGAGCCAATCAAAACCTCTGAAGTTGTTTGATTGAGTTTTTGATTGATTAAAGTAGACTATTAACGCATGCTTATTAGGGTTTTAATAGGGTTTATGTAGGGGTTTAAGGTTATAATGTAATATAAATTTGTGTATAATGCAGGTATTTTATTTTTATTATTCACTCAAACAGTACATTGGCATCATAAGTCAGTTTTCTAAACTTTATTTCTCCTATCCAACTTACAATTTAGTCTATTCTTGGTCAGCTCTGTGATTAGGCCTAATAATTATCTTCTCAGCCATATCTTTCATTCTACTTTTTATCTTATTCTAGTCTAGATATTACTGTATTCTCTGTTTTGAATATTTCTCTCTTTTGCAGCAAAAGTAATCATTTCTTGCCATATTGCATTCACAAATTATTGCTGCTAGAGCCCATATATCCCACTTGATATCATCATCTCTCCAGTCCTCTCTTTCTTGAAAGTATCCAGGAGTACCATACACGTTGCCAAGTCCTGAAGCTTCAACTCTCTATGATCTATTGAAATATATTATTACTACTCTGAGAGGTGAAAAGTAAAGCATTATATTCTCAGGCTTCAAATCTCTATGGACATATCCAAGAGCGTGAAGCTCCTCAATGCCTTTGCAAACATTTGTAAGAATAAGAGGTAACTACTTTGGTATCCTTTAATCTTAAATGTAGTCTCTTAATTTAATTTAGTATAGAGGAGGACGAAAAGCTACATCATCTTGAGCAAGCAGAATAGCATAAAGCTTTATTATAAATCTGCAATATCTATCTCTTGACTTCGTAAGTACTTGGTATTCATTTACGAATTCCATTTTATACTTGTCTTCGCATTTGAAGTAGTTTAACGGATATATCTTGTATGTGAACTACTTATCTGTTATGATTTTCTTCTCAAATTTATCCTCAAGGATAAGATAACTTACATTACACTCTAAAAGGTCAATTATATTCAATATTGGAAGTTTAAATGCTTGCATCTTAAGAGTGATTTTTACTATCTCTGAGGCTGGGAGGTTTCTTAGTGCTTTAATAAGTTTATTTTCTTTCTTTACTCTTTGTTCCAAAGTTTCTAAAGGGTCTCTTGGCTTTCTTTTTTAAAGGAAGACTTCACCAATCTCTGGATCAATTACTTCAAACTTCTTGCCATGATGGTTTTATAGATGAACTTTTAGATCCCTTGAATGATCGTATTACTTAATGCAGAAAGGCAGAAATATTTTCAATATACATTATCATGCTTAAGATAAAGCTTAAGAGCAGATTTATAAGTGAAGCTCTTCTTACACTCTTCACATAAATGTAATGCTTTTATTTCTTATTTCTTTTCCTCCTCTTCAAAAATTTTTATTGGAACTTCGCATTAAATTTCTTAGCTCTGCATTTCTATTTAACTACTGAATTGCTATTCAAAGTCTAATACCTAAAGTTAGAAAATTTCAGGTTCGTACTAGGTAGAGACATCGCATGTCTCAATTTCTTTTGATTTATTAAAGAAAGTTTTTGCTGACTAATGCCAAGCAATGCCGCTTTTCTAACTAAGTTACCGATCATTTTATAAAAACTATTAATAATTATACAAGCTATTTAAATTCTACCTTTATACTAGAGTAAGAGCATATCCTCAAAGGTTTAGAGAGGTTTAATGAGAACAGAGTACGAGACATTAGTTTTATATTTCTTAAATTTAGTGATAATTTATATACTAATTCATCCATTTTATTCATTAAAATACACCTAAATGTGTTTTGTGAAGTTAGGTGGTGCTCCTAAAGCTGTTCTTGTAAATTTAGGAGGGGAGATTTTAAAAAAAATTTTTAATATACCTCCTAATACGGTTTTTAACTTTAATATTACTACCTAATTAAATTAATTATTATTAGGAGCAATATAATGGAGAAAGTTTGATAAAAATGGAAGTAAAACTTTGAAACTTGGAGAAAGTTCTTCCATCTTTCTCTTACTATCTTATTCAGGTTGACCTCCAGTTGGATCTCTCTATTTAGAAGTAAAATTTTAGTAAGTTTAGAATGGATATCCATAATTTTAAATTTCATAAACATTTATAGAAAGTGGAAGCAAGATGGAGTCTATGAATGATACAATGAAGAGAATCCAATCTCAATAATTGATGGGAATTTTTCGAAGTAAGGCGGACCTCTTTAGATATATTGTATAGTAAGGTAAGCTTTTATAAAATACTAATATATTAACCATAGTTGGATTGTTCTTCCGAACTCAGGAAGGAACAAAAATATCATTCTTAAAGGCCTTACTAAGTGAAGAGAAAAAAGCTTGAGATACCTAACTACCCTGAAATATCAGTGACTAACCTCTATGACGATGCTAAGAGTTATCCAGATTTTGCTCTGTACCTACTCAAAGTTACAACTCTCAAATGAGTTACTGGAGAGAAACTTATTCTTTGGATATCTCATAAACCAGAGTACTTAAGCGAAGTAATTTAAGAATCTTTCAAAAAACGCTACAGCATCTCTCCTGAAGATAAAGAGAAGCAGGGAATCAAAATCAATGACTCGTGGCAGTAGGAACTGCAGAAGCATCCATTCAACTCAAGTAAGCATAGACTTCTAACTTTATAGAAAAACCTGGTAATGCTATTTACTTGATGAAAGAGCGCAGCAAATTAAAAGGAGAGAGAAAGTCTTAAGTAAAGCATGAATTGATTAAGAGACTCTTCAAAGATTTCTAAAAGTCAGACGAAATAAACATAGATGCAGGAGCTGACACTAAGAGAAAAAACATAGGCCCAAGCAAGCCTTAAGAGGAAGAAAAGAAAGAGAAGCCAAATTTCTGCGGGCAAATTTAATATGTGAACTTATTCATTCGTTTAAGTCTAATACTTATTTATAAACACAAAATATTCCTTCTTTTGCAAATACTTTTTCTTTATCATCGCTGACTCTTTTAGTAGCACTCTTAATAAAATATTATGTATCTTTCTTCAGATCGTGCATCAAATGATAGAGCAAAAGTTTCTTGTAGATGCTTTTAATAGGTTTCAATTTTAGTTCAATTTTATTGAACTGAGGGCTATAAGGAACATTAAATACTGGTGTTATATTTAACCTTTCATATTCTCTCCTTGAGTATTTAGTTTTATTAACTGATAAGTTATCAATAAACAGGATGATCTCTTAGTCAGCATACTTTTCTCTGAGCTATTGCAAAACTTTAATATATTATTCAGTCTTAATAGAGCGAGGGTGGATAATATAAGTCTCTAGGCCACTATCTTCACTTATTCGACCAACAATTGTATGATTTTATATCTTAACCTTTTAGTCATAAACTTCTATATTATCGATAAAATATATTTAAAAAAATAGGAGAAATAGAGATAGTTTAATCAACATTTAAATTTAATTAATCATAACTGAATTGAATTTGATAATTTATAAATTCACTTTGATATTATAAAGGTTGAATTTAATAGTGTTAAATGTCTTAACGATATAGTTTATAGTTTATTGATGCGAGTTATATATATGATATAACACAGGTTAGGAGAGAGTAATATTGCAAATTTAGTTTTGCGTTCATTTTATCAGTCACTTAAGATGAAAGTCATTTAATAGGGAGCTTGTTGATATTGTGTTGAATGACAGTAGAACTTACTAAGGATCTCCATATGGTATTTTAGAACATTTCCATATTACCTTATTTCTAGAGATTGCTTAGTAAATTTATATCTATTAGTCTTGCAGCAACATCATGAAAGCAATATCAATAGTGGAGAAGCCTCCGCAGGTAGAGTTAGGCACTCCCATCTTTGCGTTATAAAATTAGAGCTGCTAAATCATACTCGGATTCAAACTAGCAGTGGAGTTTTCTGTTGGTTTCAACGCTGGCTATGAGTGGTCTGAATGAATAGTTGAAGAGTACTTGGAAATGGTTGAATTTTATTGAGTATCACAATTTCACTACCCATAAACTGCTATTATTACTTATAATTGAGTCCTAATAATTATTAGTACTAGCCAATCTCACCCTGCAATTTATGCAGTTGCTATAGTAGCAAAGCAGTGTAGTTGCTGAATTAGGTTTACTCTATGGGAGTAGGCTGCATTATTTCTCTCAGATTTTAGTCAATATATATTCTCAATTGAATGACCTTAAACAATCGTTATAATCTTAAATTATATTCATAGATTTATTTAAGGATAGAAATATTATTTAAGTAGAATACTTAGTTTAATTTTTTGTTTTGGATGCATACCTGTGATTTTAGCTTTTTCATTCACTAACTTAAGAAAAAGGTCAATTTATCCTTGGGAGTCTCATACTTTTGCTTTCTCTTTATACTGAAGCGGAATGCACTTACTCTGTTTTGCATTAGTTTATAATAGGAAGAAAAGTTTATGATTTCCCGTCCATTATTTACATATATTATATTAATTCATAAAATACTCACATTAAACTTAAATTGCTCAAGCCCAAAATCATGAGTGTTATTTTTAATTAAATTTCAATTTAGATTAAACTTTCTATTTTTCTCCTATTTTTTATGTATTTCATCGATACTATAACTCTTATACCAAGTTCTTGATATGAAGGTATTAAATGTAAATACTGCCTCATCAGCGTGTATGAACTTTATATTATGCTCTTAAGACCTCTGCATTTAATCGAATATATAATTTAAATTAGTCTTATAAAATGGAACATTAAAGTCAATCACTCTCTTAATGCGATTGACTGTCTTGTAAGATATTCCGTTCTTTTTATATATGTTAGCTATCGATTAAGCAGATATGTGAAGCTCAGGAAATTGGCGATGAAACATCACAGCCCTCTAGGCTAGAGAGAAATGAGCAGTATTTAAGAGTCTAATCATTAATAAGATATTTAATATGATACTGCTAGAATTTTAAAGGTCTTTTATGCTTAGAATTAAGATGCTATCTATTTAACATCAATGCTAATAGACAGTGTGACCTAACAGTAGAAGGAGATTTATGGAGCAGTCTTGTTATAGATGTGTAATTTAGAATAGGTCTGAGTTTATCACTATAATCATCGGTTCTATAACGTAACTTAAACAATAAATATATATAGTCATAAACTGACCCTAAACCTCGCATATACTCACTTAAATTACTAATATTTAAACATTAAACCCCTACATAAACCTTTTAATACCCTAATAAAGCATGCGTTAATAACCTACTTTCATCAATCAAACAACTTCAGGGGTTTTGGGGTTTTGAATACTTTAAAAATAATCACTCCTTTTATATCGGCCAAAAGGTTTAAAAATGTAATTATATTTAATTAAATTTACATAAAGATTGCAATATCCTCTATATTATTTGAGTGTCTTCAAGTTATTTGGGAGGTTGTTGATTTTAAAATATTTCACCACTTAAAAAATTTTAATTAATTGAAATTATATTACTTTATAAAAAGTATAAAGTAAAGAACTTATTTTAAATTATATTTTTTACAACATTTCATTAAATTTAATTCTTTAATAAATAATTATTTATATATTTATTTTAAGAAATTTGTCTAAATTTATCTTTTATAGGCCATACTAAGAAATTTAATTATTTTTTAAATATTATTTATACATATACTAATGCTCAATTTGTCAAACAGTTGACTATTTATTTACTTGATTATTAGCTGGTGAAACATATCGTCATCAAGCATCCAGATAAAAAAACAGAGGAGTGCATCCTTAAATTGATAAGAAATTCTCAATATGACTCCGAGTTTTTATTTATATAATTTTTAATAAAAATTTATAAATTAAAATAAAATCGGGTATTTCTTACAATAATTACCTCTCAAACAATTATAAATATAATAAAATAATATTAAAAATAAACTATCCAAATAAATACACCACATTATTTGCTAAAGAAAATTTAAACTGTGAATCATAATTTTAGTCTAATCTTTATTAAATAAAATTTCTATATTTTACCAAAATAAAATCTTTTTTATTAATCAAAGAAACTTCGAATTATTGTTAATAAAATTATAATTGAATAGATAATCTATTTGAAATTGAGTTTTTATATAAATAATGTAATATTCTTTCAAATATTTTTTACACCATAATTAGAAACTAATCTCAATAATTGTTTCATGTTTTCTTTTATTAATTTTATTATTATCTTATAAAACCATTAATTTTTTGAGAATATTTACAAATATATTTATTATGCATAAATATATACAATCTCCTCTAAAAAATTCTAAAAAGATTTTGATAAACTTTAAAATTTTAATTTTTAATTATCTATTCATTGAAATTTTAATATATTAATCAATTAATTCATATAGCAAAACAAACTTGAAATTTTGACTAATTAACAATGAAGTATATTATTACTAAAATACAATTGATTTGGAAAAATAGATAATAATTAGAAATACTTCGAACGCAATTAGTGGCAGTTAATATTTTAAATTAAAAATAATTATAACCAAAGCTAATTAGATTATTATTTAATTAAATATATAAGTTGTGTGCAAGTGTGCAAAAATATAATCATAAGACTTTGCTTTAATTATCTGCACAAGTATTTATATAAATATAATTAAATAATTAAATAACTAGAAATGGCTTACAGGGCGGTATGGAATTGCGAACACCAGCAAGAGCACCTTCTTCATAATGATAGATAAAATATTGATATGCGACGAGCTGATTCCTGGACCAACCCGCTTTCATGTTGAGGGGAGATCACTCGATAAGAAGCCGCAAGTACTGTTGATAGATGAGATGAACATAGAGAAATTCTTTAGCAAGCATAACATTCCAGCAAAGAAGAAGCTCCCTGGAGGGCAGCGGAATACGCAGAGGATGCGAAATTCGGGGAAACATCTGTAATATACTAGAACTGTTTCACAACCATTAGGACTAACGAGCTCTAGTGGAATAGAATAACTGTCGAGAAAAAGGATTGCTTCGAAAGTGGTGCATCACAGTAACGCCGAGATTGAAGGCATAATAGCAAGCTGGCTTTCACTTTTGATGCCAAACAATTAGCAAATTACCTTCTTGTAAGATGTGAAGAAGAAAGCCTATGAAGCGAAGACTCAAATAACAAACAGACTGGAAATAAAATATAAAACAGAATAAGTTATAGAGACAGGAAGCAGAGAATCATTGATGAGATAGCCATTTCTAGTTATTTAATTATTTAAATATATTTATATAAATACTTGTGCAGATAATTAAAGCAAAGTCTTATGATTATATTTTTGCACACTTGCACACAACTTATATATTTAATTAAATAATAATCTAATTAGCTATGGTTATAATTATTTTTAATTTAAAATATTAACTGCCACTAATTGCGTTCGAAGTATTTCTAATTATTATCTATTTTTCCAAATCAATTGTATTTTAGTAATAATTAATTCTTTAGTCTATTTTCAGATGATTTTATATTTTTTAACAAATACGATTTAGATATAAAGTAAAGAATTTATTACTTTAATTTTATATTATGCAAAAAATCCAAGATGTTTAAAAACCAAAAATTTCAAGATTAAAAATTAATCAAAATTTTCTTAACTAACATCTCTAGTGAGTAATGGAAATCGATGGTTAGGGGAAGGAATTGAATAACTATCCATATAAATTTTATTAAAGTTTTAACCAAGAAATTAAATAGTTAACATCATGACGTAACTGGATGCTCAACCCATTGATGAGCTAGCATATTGTTTATTGAAAAATTTTAATAAATATTACAAATTTAAAAATAATTATGCTTTTTATTTAAATTTATCCAACGAAAACTTATGATATCTTTAAAGAAGCAAAAAGATATAGTAAATGGATGATTATAAAATTAAGATCAAATTTTTTTAAGGATATTTATTTCCCAGCATAATGGATCTGTTCCAAAATTATTTAATTAATCTAAAAAAATAATTAATTTTCTAATATCTTGAGAAATAATCAAAAACGACCAAATAAAATGCTCATCAAGAAGATATAAATTAATTCTCTCACCAAGAATTTTAGAATGAGAGCAATATTCAATAAATAGCTCAAAATGTTTTGAAAATAAAGTAAAAGGGAAAAGGTAATATTTTAAGAAAGCAGTAGGAGAAGAAGAAAGTATAGCTTCATTATTACATTAATAATAATAATAATTATCTTTTAGATATAATAAATATAATTAAGTTAAATTCATTAATAGATACTATACTCATTTATATCTTAAAAAATAAGAATAATATATAAATTCTAAGATATTGACAAATAATTTGAGTTAAAAAACATTTAAAATGCTTATTTAATGGATATTTGTATTTTTTTTAAAAAACTAATTTATTTGATTTAATCCTACAACTATATAACATTAATTTTTTAAAAAAAAATATTAAATTTTCAAATATTAAGAATTACATTTAATACGTTTATTAAACAATTAGTTAAAATTTGATTTGAATATGGTGAACTATTTTAAGTAACTTTATTCACGAATTAACACTATACTTTTAAGAAATTATTTTGAAATATATTTATATTAATTAATTATTAATTAGCAATATAAAAATAAAAATAAGATCCATCGATTGGAAATTTAGGTAATTAAATTTAACTATAAAATAAATTTTATACTATTTTTTATTAAGTAAAAATATTAAGAAAAAATATTGAAAAATTAATTAAATTTAAGGTAAAAAATATGGATTCGGATTACTATTAATAGAGCATCTTAAACCTTAAAAAATACTTTTAAATTATTACTTTAGCTTTTATTTAAATATTTAATAAACTCCTATACATAAATTATGATTTAAAGTTTAAATAACGATGAAAATTCAAGGAGTAATAATTAAGCTATTGGTTTTATTAAAACTAGTTAATAAATATTTTTAAATTATATTAGCATTAAATTTACAAATTTAATAATTAAGCAGGAAATTAAATCAAAATTTAAATAAATGAGACAGAATCATAATTAGGAAAAAGAAAACTTATAAAGCTAATTTGTTTATTTTTAATTATAATTTATAGAAAACAAAAGATGGATCATTTACTATATTAAATTGATTTAAAAATGGATGAAAGTGAATTTGCCTTACAATCACTATTAAAATTATTTATTTTAGTTAGTAAATTAAGTTAATATGAAATTAATAGTAAGGGTAAAAAATACTGAAGGTAATTCTACCTCCCAACCTACCCTTAGGAAGCAAACAAGTGTGGTCACCGCTAAACTCAATACTTGTCCTTCCATCCAAGTAACCACTCCTTATATGAAAGCCAGGTCATATGCTACCATTTTTCACGTTATGTCTACAACGGACGTGTATCCCGTGATGTACAGACACAACAGGACCCAAGGACATTAATTGCATTATATCAGTTACAAGTGTCAGCGAACCTTGGTTTTCGAGCAACTATCTTACCTAAATTGGTCAGTCAACCAACTGTCTGGACAATAGGTCGAAACTTAAAATAATTTCTTTTAAGTATTTCAATTAAATTAATCCTGTAGCTAACTTAAAAGGCCTAAATCGGACATTTTCAATTCAATCCAAACAAAAAATGACGAAAAGAATAGTCCTAACTCCTAATATAATATTATAATCGACAATTAAAACAGTAAAATTTAAGAATTTTGATAATTGATATTGGAAAGAAATTATTCTAATTTAAATATACTTATTAGATAGATAACAACTTAAAGTAAATTATAATTTTCAAATACACTCTTGAAATATAAAGTGAGTAATGTAAATTCTTACAATTATTGCTCACTATTATTTTCCTTCTTGTTATTAGATTTTCCGGCTAGTGTGACAAACACTCACCCCCCCTAAGGTGTACTTTTGAAATTATATTCCGATAGAACTTGACCTCCTGATCAAAGTTTTCTTAAGAACTAGTCGTACGCGGATAATAGTTTTTGAGATATACCACTTCATAAGTCAAAAAATCATATATAAAATCATAAAATTTGGCTTTAAATTTTTGTTACAAATATCTAAAAAATACATCATATTTGCTACTTTCTAATAATTTTTTGTCATTTAATTAATTATTCAAGATAGAAATCAACATTTATCCTCATTATTAATATGAGGCAAATTAAAAGTTTTTAAAAAAATAATAATAATATATAATAGCCAATAGTTTAAAATATTTTAATATTTATAAAAAAAAAACTTTTAATTTGCCTCATATTAATAATGAGGATAAATGTTGAATTCTATCATGAATAATTAATTAAATGACAAAAAATTATTAGAAAGTAGCAAATATGATGTATTTTTTAGATATTTGTAAAATAAATTTAAAGCCAAATTTTATGATTTTATATATGATTTTTTGACTTATGAAGTGGTATATCTCAAAAACTATTATCCGCGTACGACTAGTTCTTAAGAAAACTTTGATCAGGAGGTCAAGTTCTATCGGAATATAATTTCAAAAGTACACCTTAGGAGGGGTGAGTGTTTGTCACACTAGCCGATTTTCCTTTATCTTTTAATTATATGATTCTCCCTTTTTAAAGCATAAATTTTGAATATTAATTATATAGTAATTATTAAAACATAAATTCTGATAAATACTCATTAAAATCAATCCTTATTGAAGCATTCTGTCATTAAATCTTTTCTGTGAAGTGACAAAGGCATGTTGATTTTTGAGAAGTGTTTATTTATTTAATTTAAATATTTGCAAATATTTTACCTTTGATAAATATATTAGAACTGATTTGATGTTTTTTCACAACAATTTAAATGTCATTATATTATTAATTTTATCATGAATTTTTATCTTCGAAATGAATTCTACTATGATTAGGAATTGACACTCTATCGATTTATTTATAACATTTTAACCAGAACGGATTTATGCCAAAAAAGGAATTTTGGCATTTAATTATATCATTGAGATGTCTTGATTAATACATAATTAGCATAGGACTTAGTCCTACAATTTGATTAACAAAGGTTTATTAAACTAATTCTCAAAAGATATCTGTATGAAAATATTGATAATTATAAGAGTTATATATTTATATTTAATTTAATATTAGTAAATTTAACATGCATCTGACCATATATTAATAAAAAATATGTATTTAAATATTATTTTAAAAGCAAATCCTAAAATATATTATGATTTGCTTAGTGAAACACTATTTATGCAAAAAATTAAATCAATCTTAAATTATTTTTCTGATTTTTGAAAATTTCAGGATATTTGTTGTTAGTATATACTGAAATTTATAAACAAAAATAATACAATAAAAATATTACAGATATAGATAATTTAAGAGGTTTTAATCTAAAATAATAATAAAATATTGTCTCTCCAGCTTCATATTTGTATAAAACCCTTGATTTAAAAAAGACAAAAAATAAGGGTGAATAAGAAGGAATAGAGAAAGAAAATAAATAACTTGCTTGTTATTGGAAGGTAGAGGTGACAAAGGGATCTTGTTGGCTTAAATATTTTAGATATGTTTTAAAATTTAATTTAATTGGTAGAGATGTTTTACTTTATAAAGTTAAATGATCATACTAAGGTTTTTTAATATTGCTGGAATCATTTTTATTTTCTGATCAGTTATTAATCTTTAATCATTATATTGTTCTAATTAATTCTATAATAGCAATTAATCTTGATCTCTTTGTTCTTAACGCTCTATTTTTGTTTTATTTGAATCAAGGGGTTTTATTTAAAATAATAAAGGGCATTATTCAATGAAAAATTAAAATATTTATTTATTTAATACTCCTGAAATATTTTTTTCTTTTTAATAAATTAATAAATTTATTTTATATTGTTCTCATCAAAAACCTTAAATAATTCAGAGATAATGTAATTATGAGAGTTATGCACTTCGAAAAAATCAAGATCTTTATTTTTAGTTAGTTGTATTATAATTATTAATCACGAAAATAACTTGATATTAAGTATTATTTCATGTAAATATATTTTATTAGATATATTGCTTCAATATTATTATAATAAAAATCTTTAATAATATAGAACCTATTATGATTCACTAAGAAAATAAGGAGAGGGTTAATCATCCCTCATTAGTTTGAGAAAATAATTTTATAATTCTATTAATAAAATTATTTAAAATAACAAAGAATATAAATATATACGTCTTCAATTCTTTAAATTATAAAGAAATTCATTAAAAAAAAGATTTTATTATTTAATTATTATATAATAATTCTATAAATTTGAGAAAAATATCTAATGATAGTAGAGTATCTCAAATTTAAACTAGTTTTAAATTGAATATAGACAAGCATTTAATGCTTTAGGATGAAGACAATAAACTTATTAATATGTAAAATATTATTATTATCTTTGTAATATATTATGTAATAATAAATAATAATTTATAACAGAATTATAATATGCCTAAAATACAATTTTTATTATAAATGTAAAATATAATATAAGTTTAGCCCTTCTAGATTCCTCTTAAATTTAAATCTTTTCTCGCTAAAATTAGTAAATTAAAAATAAATTTTTATAATGTAAAACTCAAATATATATATATATATATATTATATATATATATATATATATAGAAAATTAGAAAATTAGAAATCTAGTAAAAATTATGTATTATTGGTAATATTTCAATAGATGCATTTTTATAATCTCGCAATTTAGGATCTTTAAATAGCTATTTAAATTGCTTAATTAAATAAAATTCAAATTCTTTGGAAATTGAATTGATATATTGCATATATATTTTAAGAGTGCCCATATCCAGGTTGTAAGAAGTCGGAATGAGTAATTTATTCAAAATATATACAGCTATTTCTATATATTGAATAAATATAATAACCTTTATTTGTCAAACAGTGTACTATAGGAACTATTAGCTGGTAAAATATTTAAAGTCATTTACAGACTAAATTATTTATATAAATAAAATATTTAATAGTTGATTTTCCTCTTAAATTCAGTCACTCAATCGTAATCAAGCTAAGAATTTAAACATATAAATTTTTAAATAGACTTTTATGATTTAATATTTAAATTAGCGTTATATATTGTAGTTTTTATTAATATTTTAGTCTAAAAAATCTGTTTATTGAATTAATTTAAATGTAAACTTAATTTGGATTGTTTCTCATTTTCTAATCTGAGATATAATTACATCAATGCCCATATTTAAATCAATAGTATTTCATATTTGACTTATATAATATTAATAACAGATTTATCAATGTTTTAAGCTAAGTAAACTAATTTTTATAAGTATTCATATATAAAACATAGAATTATTAATTCTAGATAATGATGAAATAAGATTCTAAAGTAAAGTAAATTAATATAATTTCTTTATTTTTTAAAGAAATTCATATTTAAAAGTTTTCATCTGAAATTTTTCAATTTAAAAATAAGTTATTATTCAAGTGAATTGAAACCTATTATACAAATTTCAGCCTATTCTCTATAAATAACATACAAAATTAACTATTATGCAATAATTTATTTTGATTTATTTAAATCAATTTAATTTTATTATTCCATTATAATTTAATTAATATAAATTAATCAGTACACAATTTAACTTTATATTAATTTAATGCTAATATTAATAATTAAAGTAGAATTTGTTATTAACTTTAATTAAATTCTTAGAATTTCTCAAAATACTTTATGATAAGCAGAGGTAATTATACTAATATATTGAAAAGTTAAATTTAAAAAAAATTGTCATGTTTGGAGTGATTTCACTTCATAAAATATTATTATAGATTTTTAATTGAATTAAATTTATATGGCCTACTGTCTATAATAAAAACGGAAAGATAGCTGAATAGCAATTTATTTATTTTGAAAAAAGAATGTATAATTTTTAATTATCCTAAAAAATAAATAAGACAAAATTAGAATTCGTATAGAAATACAGCATTATTGAATAATCAGTTAAGAATTTGATAGCATTTTAAAAATTTAACCAATAATAATAATCTATTAAATCATTTTTGATTGAATAAATCTTTTTTGGAGAAGGCTTTAAACTTATAATACATAATTTTTTTCGTTTTAAAATATTGTTTATTTAATTATAAGTAATATTTATGATTTATATTATTTTAGAAAGAGTCCATTAATGACCTCAACTCTACATGTTAAAATTATTAATTTAATAACATTATACCTCAAATTTATTAAGGATTCAATGCTACAAATCTTTTCTTAACTTTTTTTTTATAATAAATTTTTATATAATCTTCTGAAAAGATTTGAATTTAATAACGAGGACTTAAAATAATTACATACAAGTACATTTGGAATAAAATCTCTTAATTTATATTTTTATTAATTAATAATTTGAATTTAAGTATCATATCTTAAAATAAAAATTATACCAAAAAAAAATTAATAATAAAAAATTATATTTAAAAATAATAAATATAATAAAATCAACGACATACTCGACTAACAATTAATCAATTTAACCAAATAACCTCTCAAACTTAATATATGGGATAGAGTCATAAATTATTAATTAATTCATAACCTTATTAACTTAAAATACATGTTTAATTATTGTATTTTTTAAATGTAATGATATTGTATTTATTTTATTCTAACTTCTTGTCTCCAAAGAAATATAATAATTTAGAGTAATAATATTTCTTGCATTATTTTCGTTATTGAAGAAATATATTTGATTTGGGAAAATAAATTCATAATTAATTAATTAATTAATTATAAATTAAATTCGTGACAGTCAACTTTCTGGAAACCTAAAGCAAAATGGTACTTGTTCGATGTGTAATTTAAAATTATCTGGGCTTTAATATTTACCATATCTTTCTATCGCATCACTAAAGCGAGATAACTTAACTTTAATTTAAAATTATTTCTTTATTTTAAATAATTACCAAAATTAAAGCTAATTTATCTTGCTTGAGGGATGCGATAGAGGGGTACGGCCAATATTAAAGTCCAGAAAATTTTTAATTACACATCGAACAATTACAATGTTACTAGGGGTTTCCAGAAAGTTAACTACAACAAATTTAAATTATTGTTAATAAATTATTAATTTATTTCCCAAATCAAATATATTTCTTCGATATTTAAAGAATATGAATTTAAGTATTATTTGAGAAAAGTTAATCAGATAAACATTAAGTATTTTGTTTAGGAAATTAGTAAAATATTATGGGTGTTGGAGTCACGGCGTCCCAGAGTCGTCAGGATGTCCCAGCCTCGTCAGGACGTCCCAGGGTCGTCAGGACGTCCCAGTGACGTCAGGACGTCCCAAAGTCATAGGTGACGTCAGGACGTCCCAAGGTCGATCAGGACGTCCCAGCCTCGTCAGGACGTCCCAAGAAATAATTTTTTTAACGAAAAAGATAAAATGTACGAAGCACCATAAAAATTTCTTTATGAATCTTTTCAGGCAGGGTTCTAGAGGTGCAAGCCCTTGTTAACCGGTGTCACAAGGGGTGGAACCCCTTGTTCGCAACCAATGCGAAACAATAATAGCAGGAGTCAGGTGGGCTGCAGCCCTTGTGGTTCGGATGCAAAGCCTCCCAAAAATTGTTTATATTTTTTTTCGTCTATCTAGACATCACCCTGTAAGAGATAGGTTTCTTGTTCAAGCTTTAATTAGTTTTTGATAATTCTTCTAACATCTTTTCAGATTTTACTCACAGATTCACGATATGTTTTAAGATCAAATAATTTTTACATATCATCAACCATTTCACTAGTATTCCTTCCATTAGGAAAATAAGTAAACAGGTTCTCTCGCAAAATTCTTAGTGGGTAAGTATTATGACCAAATATTTTCAAACCATTTTTATAGTTTATCTAGAACGACATTGACTGTTATCACATTCATAGTAGCAATGGTCTATATATTTTTCAGAAGAAGTAAACATCGCATGCAATTATTATTATTAGAATTTTTGACATTATAAAGTTCTAGAGAGTACGCCACATCCTTATAGTTAATGAATAAGTGTTATGTGTCATGAAATGTTTGGTCTTATGTGATTTGTTACTAGAATGTTACCAAATGAATAAAGTTAAATTAATTATTAACGATTATAATTTAACGATTAAATATTAATTTTTCACATATTCATACACATCAGCTATAAAAGATTTTCAGAGGCTTTGCCTCCGAATCCCCACAAGGGCTGCCGTCCACTTGACACCTGCTATTATTGTTTTGCATTGGTTGCTCACAAGGGATTCCATCCCTTGTGACCCCGGTTAACTAGGTCTTGCACCCCTATAACCCTGCCTGAAAAGATTCATAAAGAAATTTTTATGGTGCTTCATACATTTTATCTTATTCGTTAAAAAATTATTACTTGGGACGTCCTGATCGACCCTGGGACGTCCTGGTGAAAATGGGACGTCCTGACGTCACTGGGACGTCCTGACGACCCTGGGACGTCCTGACGAGCTTGGGACGTCCTGACGACTCTGGGACGTCCTGACGACCTTGGGACGTCCTGACGAGGCTGGGACGTCCTGATCGTACCTGGGACGCCCTGACGTCAACACCCAATATTATCTACTTTTTCTTTTACGAACCTTGCTATTTTTAATTTTTCAAGCATATTTTACTATGTTAAACTAAGATAAACATTATGGAAAATTTTCATGTTTTGATTTGGCGTTTTATTTCAAAACTGGGTATTACATTCACTTTATCTTTTGAAAAAAATACTCCTTGTTATATTTTATTATGCATTATTTATTTACTTTGATTTATTTGTTATGCAGTGAATGAAATTAATTTTATTAGCAATAAATGTAAGTTCTGTATTAAATCATAATTTAAATTTTACAAATTACTACAAAGTAAATTAAGTTCAATCAATTTTTACAAATAGCTTGCAAACTTGAAACGCAATAATACGTCTTAATAGCGATAATAAATGGTAATATAATTTTATTAGGAAACCTAATTTGTGACTTGATTTTCCTAGTAAATAAGTTAAAAGTTAATAAATATTAATCTTCAAATGGCAGAAGTAGTAAAATTAGTGATTTTATAGAATTTTTAATGTTTTCTAGATATCTTAGAGATTAAAATATTCAAGTCTATTCTGATAGAAATAAGAGATACTCGAATTTAACTAGTCTATATCTATATTTAAAAGAATTAAGTATTTATTTGGATTTTTTTTATTTTTTATTTTTAATGTCAATATAATATCAATAATTTTCTTTTTATTTTTCATTAACTTGTTATTTTAATTAATTTCCCCAAATTTTACAATTTTAGTACAATAAACCTTTACCATATTGTTTTATTTGAATATTTTGGTTTTTTAATTGAAATTATGTTTAATAATTTTTTCTTATTACAATAGAGTCACAGGGAAATTTTATTTTCTAAGACAACTAAAATAATTAATGAATAAATGAAAATAAAAGTGCATAGAGTATAAATTATTAATAACAAACAAAATAATAAATATTTATTAATCAAATTAATATCATTAACATTTATAATAAAGCATTTAATCAGAATCAAAACCCCAAAATCCCTTATTGATATTTATAAGTGCATTCGTTTGTATGGTATAGTTGGGGTCTTTTGATGTTATTAGAGAAAATTCAGCTTTTATTTGAATTTAATGAATAGATAGATAGAAAAAATCTTAAGGTAAAATAAATGCACAATTATTGAATAGTGAAGTATATAGCCGAAATGTAATTCTTTACAATTAATATATTTATATCTTCCTCCTTTGAATTCCCGTTTCCTCTTATCATTCAGGTTCTGCTCTTCTTTTATTCCTATAATTCTAGCACCCTCTTACTCTCTTATATCCTGATCTTTTGATTCTTATCTTGAAATAGATTCTGAATTCCTTTGCTCATTTATGAGTGGAGTGGAGTTTAGATTAGTTTTGGTTTTCTGGTTCCTCTTGCTGGGTTCAGCTCAAACTCTACACCGAATTCTCGCTATATGAATAGGTATTTTTCAGCTATGCTTCCTTCCTCTATAATAAAGCTGAATCTTCCCTCTTGCTCTTCTTAAAGCAGCTCTCTCTGCCTTCCTATTCTGTTCTCCAGAACCAGTTCATCCCACATGTAAACTTGTGATACTGTGTTTGTGTTCTAAGTTCCCTTCTATTCAGCCTACCATAGAGCTTCGTTCTTTTTCTCTTAAATTATCTCAACTGCCTTTTCTTATAATGTGACCCAGATTTCCCGATCTCTAATTTCATGAGACCCACCTCTAAGTTGAACATCAAGTTGTATGTTATTTAATGATTAATAGTTGACTTAAATCAAACGAATTTTATTTGCTTATCTATTTTTCTCTTGAATCTGGTTGTCTTAAGTGGTTCAAGCAAGTCCTCTAAAGAATTACCTTGAATAGTTAGGAGCATTTACTATTATCATCTTGACTAAATTTATAATTTATTCGCTTACATCTTCATACTATAAATGTTTATAAACTAAGCTAATTGAATATTTTTCATGCTTAGTCCCAAAGTAAGACATGCTTTATATATCACTCTCTAATATTATAGCAGCAACTACCCATACATCCCACTAAACTGAGCAATTAGTTCATTTCTCTGGATTGCCAAGAACTTTGCTAATGTAACTATTTCTTTTCTAATGGCTCTATTGAAATCGAATATTATAACTTCTAAAGGGCAGATGTTCAGCAAACATATTCAGGCTTCAAATCTCTATGAACATATCCAAGTTTATGCAACACCTTGACACCCTTAATCATATCTGATAGAATATCATTTAAGTCACCAAGGTATCTATTTTGATATAGATAATCTCTTAGAGTTATTTCAATTTATTTTAGTCTTAGTGCGATAAAACCATAGCTTAAAATAACAACATCTAAACTTAAGCAAATTCTTAAGGTCTCTTCTTTAAGCCTCTCTAAGAATCCTCATATATTCGTTAGCAGACTCATTTTAATACTGCTCATTCTTAATTAGATAGCTGAATGGGTATACCTTGTTTTCATACTCATCGACCACTATTAGCTTTGCCTTGTTAGTTACTCTTAAATTCAAGTAATTTTCAATACAGCTATTGAGATCAATTGCATTTAAAGCAGGAATATTCATTGCTTTCGCTTAGAAGCATCCTAAAACAGTATTATCTGCAGGTAAGTTCGTTGATTCTAATCGTCTCTGTCTCTTGAGTCTCTTCTGCTGCTCTCTTTATGACTCAAGAGTATTAGATTTTCTTTTTGCTGGAGCTAGTTTTTTTAGGTCTCCTCATCCTACATTAAAAACTCACTCAAATGATGCTTCTGCATATGCCTCTTTACTTTTGCAGATAGAGGACAAGACTTCATGCACGTTGTGCATTAATATCTTCCATCGACTTTATCATGCTTGATATAGATCTTGGCTTTGCCAGAGTGTATCTCTTTGACGTATCTTTTCAAGCTCTACTCGGTGGCAAAATAGTATAAGCATTAAAATTTTTTTATCTTTTCAATTGGTAAGCTAAAATTTTTGAAAAATAAGTTGAATTTTATGTTTAATAAAAATTATGTACATAATGGAATAAAGAGCTATTAGGTGAAGATTGAATAAATAAGTCCATTCATGATTGAAGCGATAATAAAAATATGATATCTCATCTTGCTATATGTAATTAAGCCTAAGATATTCTGACTCGCTTCGTATGTCTTATATCTTTATGATTTTTACTATCTTAGCCCAATATATTGTGAAATCAACCTCCTCGAACCTTTGAAGGCTTATAAGCCCATTTCACTTAGAGCTTATAAGCCCTCCTTTAAAGCCCCATTTATGTATATACCTAATTAACTTAATAATTATCTATAAAACTTTAATATGTTTAATTAATTTAGTAATAAATTTACTATTAATTTAAATTCTCTATAGAGAATACCTTTAATACTGGTACATACTTAATTTTTAATAAAATTTATAAATTAAATCCCATTATTAATCATTATAATTGAGAAGTTATTGAAATGGGGCTTGTAAGCCCTAATATAAGCCCTGAATTAAGGATTGGCTTAAATGACGTTTGTGGCTCGAACTGAACGAGATTGAAACTTCCTGAGCTCTAATACGATAAAGATTGCAGATATAGTTTCAATGAAGAGAGTCAGAATATCTTGGGGAAATTCATTCATAGGTCTTCCTGATATTGTCAAAATTCAAAGATCTATTTTAGCAAGAGTTAAAATATTCTTAATTCCTTTGGCATCTCTATTGACCATTATATTCAAATTCTTAATTACTTACATATTAAATTTCATTTATTTTTCAAAAATTTTAGCTTAGCTGATCTTTTAACTCATCTACATATTAAATTAGTGTTTAGAACCCATCTCTGCACTCTCTTTCTTAATTTAAATTTAAATATTGAAGATCTCTGCTTCGAACTCAAGGGCTCATTTTTCTACCTCCCTCTAAACATAAATAATTTCAGGCCTCTTAGTTAAGCCAAAGTTTAGCTATTAATATCCTGCTCCAAGAGAGACTGCTTTACGATTAAGGTAGCCGTCATGTTTAAATTCAAATTTAAATAAATATTTAAAAGCTATAATAACCTTACAAGCAGTTATTATGTATGGGAGTTGGCACTGCATCAATACGTTAGAGATCATATTTATACTTAGTTTATAACTATAATTTTTCTAATTTCATTCTTAATATTTTTAATTTTGGTTCCAACATAGATAAAATTCAGGTTGATTCTGGTATCAATTAGGTTATGAACCATTTTAAAACGTTTCCATTAAAGCCTTATTAGTTTAAAACTAGGTACTCATTAAGTTTTGGTACTATTCAATTGGTACCAATTAAGATTAAACGGATTTAGTAGAAATAATAATTAAATTATAACAAGTTTAGTACTAATTTAATGGAACTAAATTGATAAAAATGAAGCTCCATCTCTAAAGTTTGTTACAGCTTCTGCATACTTCCTCCACATATCTTAAAAGGGTTGACCTCCTATAAGATGCCAATATTTCATTGTGAGTTTTAAAATTATAGGATCCAAAAGTCTATAAATTATAATTTGAAATTCATTTATCATTCAATGATTAAATAAAAAGAGTTGAGGCTCAAGAAATGATATCAAGATTCAGAAGTAAGGAAGATCTTTATCGATACCTAACTTTATATGGTAAGATATCTAATGACAAGTAATATACTATACAGTTGATTTATTCCTTCCAACGATGGAAGGTACCAAAATTTCATTCTTGTAAGCAATCATGATTTATAATACAAAAACTTTAATTAATTAATAATTCTAATTACATTTATACTTAAACTTATTATCAAAATCAAAAATGGAAATCTCTCTAATTAGTGCTATTCTTCCTCATCCTCATCGTAATCTTCATCGTCATAGTCATTTTCATCATCTAAGTCCTCTCTGTCTGCAGTAGTGCGAAGAACCAGTCCAGCTGCACCTGTGGTCTTACCAGGTAGGACCACTATAAAAAAAAATTAAAGATATTTTTTTTTGTAACTTACATTTTTATTTAGTGCTCTGTCTCCACCTGAGTCTGATCAAAACGAATACTAATTACTATATTAAGTTTTTAAATTAATTAATAAATTACTTATTATAAATTATAAATATTTTGTCGGGAGAAGAAAGCTTTTAAAAATAAAGAAATTAATCTAATAGAAATTCCCAAATTCCCTGAGATTTCAGTCACTAATCTTTATGAGGATGCTATGAAAGATGAAGAAGTTGTAATTTAACTTCCTTCCAAGAAACAACTCTCTAATAAACTCTTAGAGAGGAGCATCTTCTTTGCTGTCCTTGGTACAATAAAAGAGGATTAACTCATAGATAGAAATAATCGAAAAGGCTCATAAAAAACGATATTCTATCTCTCCTGAAGAATAGAAGAAGCAAGACATTCTAATAAGCTCAGCTTGGCTAGAGGAACTTAAGAAGCATCCTTATCTTTCAAGTAGCCTTTGACATATAACTTTGTAGGAAAATCTGGCACTGGTATATATCTTATGAAAGAGCATGCTTAGGTTCATAGATATAGAAACCAGCAGAAAGTTCATTAAGTTAGCAAGAGACTTTTTAAAGATATTTAAAAGCCAGAAGAAATGACCATAGATGCAAGAGATGGCAGCAAGAGAATAAACTTAGGGCCTGTCAAGCCTTGAGAAGAAGAAAAGAAAGAGAAGCCTAATCCTTTTAAGAGTCCATTTAATATGTGAACTATTTCACTCATTTAAGTCTAAAACTAATTAATAAACATTCATTCTTCCTTTCCTTGCACATTTCTTAGTCTTATCTTTTTTACTCTCTTGTAACTACTTTGTATTAAGTCTTCTGCATCGATCGATTGAAAAATCATTCATAGGATGATACAACAGTAAAAACATCTTGTAGTAAGTCTTGATTTGACTTCAGTAAAATTCAATTCCATTGTAAAACAGGATTTATGTAAATCTTCATATGCTTTCTTAAATTTCTTAGTCTTATGAACTGATAAGTTATAAAAAAACAACATAATTTCTTGATCGTTGCATTTTACTCTATATCTATGCATGAACTCAATATACTGCTCTCACTAAATAGATGAGGATGAAACCATAATTTTCTAGACTTGAATCTTCACTAATAACATATTTGCGTGAGTGAAAACCTTTACTTTTTAATCATGTACTTTTATATTATTTTACTTTTTATGCTAGAACTTATCAATAAAAGTGTTGAAGGTAAATACAGCTTCATCAACGTGTATGAACTTGATTTTGTTGTCGATAGTCCTCTGCATTTAATCATATATAAATATTTAATTATTACTAAAAATAGCACTGTAAAATCAATCACTCACATTACTCTGTTTACAGTTTTGAAAGTGATGCCATTTCGTCTATAAATTTTGTGAAAATAGTATAAAGTGAGATGCGCATTCCAAAAAACTTGCATGCGATGAAACATAACAGCACGCTAGTCAAGAGGAAACGTGCCCAATACTTTAAAGTCTTAGAGTCACAGAGGAAGTCAATATGATTCTGTGAGAACTTTTATTTTCTTGTTGGATATTTTAAAGCATTTGAGTTATAATGCTAAACAGCTAATAAGATGTACTTAATAGAGTTATTCTATATTAATACCTGTGCCATACCTAAGCTTAAGCAGTAAATTCAATATTTTTCATCATAAATCGACCCTAAATATCGCTAATTTTTATTTCTCATTTTGCAAATTGGCCTCATTTCTCTACTAACCCCAATAAAATCTAAAAAATACCCTAATAATAAAAACACCTTCAAACCTCGGGTTTTGGGTTTTGATTATATTTTATGTTTACAAATAATATCCTCTGTAAAATGTTATTAAATTAATTCTAAGATGGCAAATTTAATAATAAACTAACTTAGAAACATTAAAGACAAACCCGTTGTAACATTAAAATTGGAACATCTTAGGTTTTATATTTTATTTATTTTTTAGAATTTGGAAATTAAATTAAAAAGAATATTGTAAGAATACATTTGATTTGGGAAAATTATTAATAAATTAATTTATTATATTTTATATTCGTGGCAGTTAACTTTCTGGAAACCTAGACAATATGGTAATTGTTCGATAGAGAATTCAAAATTAGATGGACTTTACTATTGGCGGTACCCCTTCTATCGCATTCCTGAAACGAGATAACACGACTTTAATTTTGGCATAAAATTCAACTAAACAAATCATCCAAAATTAAAGTCGTTTTATTTCGTTTCAGGAATCAAAACCACAAAACCC
The DNA here is from genome assembly GCA_000711775.1 of Oxytricha trifallax. NCBI lineage: Eukaryota > Ciliophora > Spirotrichea > Sporadotrichida > Oxytrichidae > Oxytricha > Oxytricha trifallax. The sequence goes on from ARYC01000051.1 coordinate 121,467, forward strand.
CTTAATGAGGTTTATAAGTGCTTTGATTTGTAGGAAATTTCTTAGAGGTTGGGGTTATTAATAGGTTTTAATATGAAATTTATAGTAAATGTATTTAATTTAATCACTCAAAATGCACTTTAGGATCATGTGGTAGAGGTCTGAAGTTTATCTTACTTAACCACAACTCTATCTGCTCTATTGATATGTCTGATCTTTAGTTTGGTTTAATTATTATTGACTCTGCCATTTGTTTCATTGATTGAGATGCTCTTGTTTTATCAATAAATTGCTTTATTCTTTGTTTAGCATCCTTCTCGCATCTTGTAGAGTAGTATTCATTTCGAGGCATATCGCACTCTATTTTTATTGCTGCTAAAGCCCACACATCCACTAAAAGTCACCATCTCTCCAGTATTCTCTTTCTGGATAATAGCCTTTCCCATTACAGTTCCAAGCCTTGATACTTCTACTCTCTAAGCTCTGTTGAAATCGATTATTGCTACTCTTACAGGTGAGAAGTTGATCATTGTATTTTCTGTCTTCAAATCTCTGTGAACAAACCCTAACTTGTGAAGCTCTTTAATGCCTTGTATGGTCTGACTTGCTATTTATCCAAGTTACTTATGATTCCTTTTGTTATGAAATCTCTTAGGGTCATTTCATAGAGTGGGAGTCTGAAAGCAACATGATCCTTGGCAAGGAGAACTGCTTCTAGCTTGATTAAGTAACTACACTCTTTAAACTTTGCTTGAGTGAGTACTTGATACTCATTTGTAAACTCCATCTAATATTTATCATCACTTAAGAGATAGTTGAAGGGATACACCTTGTATGCGTATTGATAATCATTGATAACTTTCTTATCAAAGGAGTCCTCTAGAATAAGATAAAACCCCATTAGTCAATTAAGAACGAAGATTAGGAGATAAGAACAATTATATTTAAATTTAATTATTATTGGCGTAAATTAATTAACTTTTGGGCAATTATTAAAACCATTGGCTCGATTAATTGTCTTTATAAAATAAACCAATCAGGCTGCGTAAATTTGTTTTTAGCCTAATTATATTTAATTTCAGCCAATTATAATTATATTTTAATTTAATTGTTCTTAACTCCTAATCTTCGTTCTTAATTGACTAATGGGGTTTTAAATTTAAAGAGAAGTATCTAAATCTATCAACATGGCTCACAAAAATAGACTTCATCTTCTTCAGTTTGTATAGGAATTTCATTAATACCTTTCTCCTCCTCTCTGTCTCCCACACACTTATTTGCCATTTATTTTCTATTATTAATTTCTATTTTAATAACAGAGACCTCAAGTGATAGCTCTGGTAGTTCTTTAAGAGAGTTCATCTCACAGCTATCACACTTTTTATTGCTGCCAAAGGTTAGTCTCATTTAGTTTGATGGAAGTGCTGTTGTTTTTCTTAAAATGTTAGCGCTCATATTTAAATTTGAATTTAAAATTATAAAACTGCCTTTATAACTGAGAGCTTATATGAGAGCTCTCCAAGCCTACAAGTTTCGAGGGGAGTTTTAAGAGTGTTAGAGAAGATTTATGAGTGCTAAGAGACGAAACAGCTCTAAATATAAGTGAGAAAGTAACAATTTTAACTTTAAATAATAAGTTGATTATAGCACGTACCAATTTAGGAGGTGCTCCTTATTAAGTACGTACTGTTTTAGGAGGTATTTTGTCATTTTATGATTAAAATTAGGGTGCTCCTAATTAAGTACTAGCATTAATTAAAGCTCCTAATTAAGTACTAGCATTTTAGGAGCTGCTCCTAATTAAGTACGTACCAATTTAAATTTAAAAATATGGAACTATAACAGTAGAAATTGATATCAATCTTTCAAGTTTGAAACCAGTTCTCAAAACCTTCTCCATATCCTTCTTAGAGGTTGACCTCCTATAGGATGCCCATATTTAATAGTAAGTTTTACAGAGGTATATAATTGAAATCAATAAACTTAAATTTGAATATCATTTCTTAGATCTGTAAACAAGATGGAGTCAATGAATGATGCAATGAAAAGAGTGCAAGCACAAGAATTGATTCAAAGATTTAGAAGCAAGGAGGATTTGCATCGCTACCTGGTGTAGCAAGGTAATGAACTCATAGTAGCTAATCTTGATTATGTAGTTGGTTTGTTCCTGCCAACGATGGAATATACTAAAATTTCATTTCTAAGAGCGATACTCTGCGAAGAGAAGAAAGCATTGAAAACTTAAGATATAAAGTTTGTAGAGATTCCAAATTATCCAGAAATCTCAGTGACTAACTTATATGATGATGCTATGAACGACCCAGAGGTTTCGCTGTACCTGCCTACTAAGAAGCAGTTGTCAAATAAACTACCTGAAAGAAACTATTTCTTTGGCATACTTGCAACAATTAAAGGTGATTACTTGAAAGAAATTATTCAAGAATCTCATAAGAAAAGGTACAGCATCTCTTCAGAAGATAAGGACAAACAAGGGATCAAGATAAGTGAGAGCTGGCTATCAGAGCTGCAGAAGCACCCTTATATTTCAAGTAAGATTTGAAGCTTAACTCTTTAGAAAAATCTGGTACTTGCATCTTCTTGATGAAGGAATAGAGCAAGCTTCACAGAGAGCGAAAGTCGCAGACAAAGTATGAAGTTAGCGAAAGACTATATTCAAATATTTAGCCTCCAGAGTCAATGAACATAGATGATGGAGCTGAGAAGAAACTTAGGAGGAGGGAAGCAAGAAGTAGAAGAAATGAAAGAAAAGCCAGCTCCCTCTAAAGAATTTTAATGTGACTTATATATCCATTAACTTAACTCTAAAACTTATTTATATACATTCACTCTCCCTTCTTTACCACACTTTTATGCCAACTAATTATCAACTCTCTTATCTGAACTTTTTATAAAATCAACTGTATCGATAGGTAGGTCATGCATCAAGTGGTATAGCAGCAGTTTCTTGTAATGACCTTTTAATATACCCGAGTAGAACTCAATTCCATTAAACTATTGACTGTAAGGCACGTTGAACACTGGCGTTATTCTAAGTTGTTCATAAACTCTTCCTTGTTTCTTTAGCCTTACGAATAGAAAGATTATCAACGAATAGTATAATCTCTTATTCATGGTACTTCTCTCTCAGCTGTTTAAGAACTTAATATACTGCTCTGTCTTAATAGAGCGAGGAGGAATAACATAAGTTTCTAAACCAGCATCCTCGCTAATACCTCCAAGAATTGCCATTGTTTATACCTTGACTTTCAAGTCATATACTTCTATGTTGTTATGCCTCTTATACCAATATTTATAGATGAAAGTGTTGAATGTAAACACAGCCTCGTCAGCATGAATGAACTTAATATTATTCTAAAAGGCTCTCTGCATTTAATTATAAATATAATTTAAGTTGTTGTTGTAAAATGGCAGAGTGAAATCAATCACTCTCTTGATACGATTCACACCTTTGTATGAGATACCATTTCGTTTATAGTTGTTTACTATAGAGAAAGCAGAGATCTTCAACTCAGAGAACTGACGATGAAACATAGTAGCACGTTGGTCAAGAGAGAAGTGAGCCCAATACTTCAAAGTTTTTTCATTAATAAGATAGTCAATATACTTCTATAGAAACTTTGAATTCCTCTTAGGATAAGAATTCATCTATTATTGCTTTAATTATACAGTTATCAAGCAGTGAGAGCGAACAGTTGATGGACTACGCTTTAAGAGCAGTGCAGTAGACTTATAGTTCAGTACTGGTTTGACTTATTCACTTTACATATCACATCAATAACGCAGTTTAAACACTAAATCTATATACTCTTCATCATAAATAGTCCCCAAAAGCTTGTAATTATAGTCTCGCATTTAATTAATAACCCCAGCCCCTAACAAATTCCCTACAAATCAAAGCACTTATAAACTTCATTAAGGGGTTTTGGGGTTTTGATTCCTGAAACGATATAAAACGACTTTAATTTTGGATGATTTGTTTAGTTGAATTTTATGCCAAAATTAAAGTCGTGTTATCTCGTTTCAGGAATGCGATAGAAGGGGTACCGCCAATAGTAAGTCCAGCTAATTTTGAATTCTCTATCGAACAATTACCATATTGTCTAGGTTTCCAGAAAGTTAACTGCCACGAATATAAAATATAATTTATTAATTTATTAATAATTATGTATTTCTACAATACTATCTTTAATTAATATATCCATAAAATATCTAATTCATATAATTAAAGTAAATGAATTGAGGCTGCTTCAAAAAAATTAAGGTTATTTAATTCAATAATATTTACATTTATTTCTCTTGAATAATCAAAAATTTCATTAATACTATTCATAAAGCAAATAAATTTATAAAAAATATTTGAAAATCGTATAAACACAACAATATCAATGTTTCATTTTTTTTTAGAATTATTAAATTTTTAATTAAAAAGAATAATTTTATGTTGAAATATTAATTTTTGAAATAAACTTATTCAATCATCAAATAATATGATATTTCCTAAGGTTAGGAGAAATGAAGAAATTTTCTTTGTTACAATATATACCATATTTACTATTTTTTGGTAAAAAAAATTATTGCTAAAATAGTATACAATCGTAAATAAAATAAAATATGTAATGAAATCAAATAACGGTGATTAAGTTAAAATTATAAAAAGTTTTTAAAAAAATAATGTATCACTAAATAAACAAAAGAATTTATAGATTAATGTAGTTTATTTTTAATAAATTTATATTATAAATATTTCATTTTATAACTTTATATATATACTAATTTTCAAAATCATTTTTGATTAAGTGTAGATCTTAAAACTTGAGAAAATGTTAGAGCTTAAAGTTTGATTGAATATATACAATAATTACTCTGTCACACGAAGTATTTTCTAATGCAAACTGTTCAACCTAAATTTCGTATTACTCACTTATATTTTAATTTCTCTTGCTAAAATGAGTTTCTTGTGTTGAATTATAATGGTAACTATAAATCTTCATTATGAAATTCAAAAGAGATTTGTTAAATACATTGAAATACTAATTTCTACTATATTTAAATTTCTTTTAATATAGATATAATAGGTTAATAGATATATTTATATAAAAATATATTTCAATTATTTATGATTGATAATTATTCTAATAACAAAAGAATGTAAGTTGGGGTGAGTGCTATATTTTTAAAAAACCTAGGAGTTTAGAGATATCTTCTTGCAATTTCTAAATTTGTGATTTTATGATTAAATTCTTTCCAATTTATTTTTTTGTAAAACGGTGCTATTATTGTTTTTATAATATAAATTTTAATTAATTAAGATTTAACAAGTGATATGTTAAAGTTATTTTATTTTTAAAATAATGCTACTATAATAGATATTTAGTTTAATCAAATCAACTTATTAATGATTGGTTGATTTTTATACTTCAAATTATAAATTATTAATTATATTAGATTTTATAATTATATTCAAGAAAGTTTATATTCAGATTATTGTAATAATAAAAATAAAAATAATTTTTAGATTTCTAGTTAAAGTCCTTGATTGTCATATATAATTATATTCTATCTATCAATATATTATATTCCGCAGAAAAATTGTCTATTTATTAATAAAAATAAGATTATTATATAAGGTTATTATATTTAAATGAACCCAAAGATTTAACAAATTTAACTTAATCTTCTGTTAAAATTAATAAACCTCAAATTATACTCTCATTTATATATTATTATTTAATTACAAACTTGAAGACACCCAATAGTTATCATTAAAATTTTCAATAAAATAATTAATATTAAAATAATATTTTAATTAATTTATGTAATATTTTAAAATATATAAAGAGACAACATTTAAACGCATTTAAATTATTTAATAATATATAAAATATAGTCAAGGCCAAAGCTCATAAGTATTTTATTCATATTTGTGAGAGCAAAAAAATATTTATTCTTGTTTATTTGAATAACTTAAAGCCCGATGAATTTTTCAAATTTAATATAGAATAGAAAGCTTAATTTAAACAATAATGAATTAGATTAAATTAGAACAATATAATATTTTATATTATATAACAATTATATAGCATAATTTTATAATAAAATTTACATAAAAATGAATAAATTCAATTAATTTCTCAAATTATCACATTTTGATTACTAAATTTTTGATTTGGTTTACCTTATTAAAAAAGTATTCGATTAATTATATATAATTTTAATAAGATGAGATAAATAATTAATAAACCTGATTTTTAAATGCCTCCGCTCGTGATCTTTGCAATTTCCAATCGATGGAAATGTTTTTTCGCAAAATTAGCATTTGTAAGGTTTATCCCCTGAATGTTTTCTCATATGCACAATAAGGTTCCCTTTCTCAGAAAACGACTTCTTATGAAATCATGAATTTATAAAAATTTGAGACATTATAATATGTATATATGGGCACTTAAACCCCTTAATTATTCAAAAGATATTTAAAACAAAAATGTTTTAATATTAAATTAATAAATCAAAATAATTAAATTAACAAGCTCGTTAATTAATGAGCTTTTCAATCAAAACTTATTATATCTTAAAATAAGTTACTATAAGTAAAATTAATTAATGGCTATTTTATTTTAAATTAGAATAAGGTATTACAAATAGATAGAAGAAATAGTTTTAATTTGATTTTTAATTGTATATTAATTGGATTATTTACTATAAAATCTTAAGCAATAAATGAAATAAGACATTTATATTAACTAAAAGCTAAGATAAATGTTTTTACAAATAAAAAAGTCAATAAAGTTAAGGAAATACCTTAGTAAAAAAAGGATATACATTGATTTATTTTTAAGTTAATTTTTTAAAAAAATTTTAAACATTTTTAATGAAATTTAATCAATAAAAATTAAGGCATATACTCGTAGAATTCTATTTTTAAGTGCTTTGTCCTTTTATGTTGGTAAAGAATAATTAAAAATTAGAAAGTTAATTTTCGGTAGGGATTTTAAGCCCCTCAAAAAAAGGATAGTCAGGCATAGACCATAGAAATACTATTGAATGGACAGAATTTAATATGATGCTTCTACATTAATCGAGATGGCTGATCATTAAGAGCTTTCCTGCATAGTATAGGAGAAAAGAGGATTAAAGATGCGCTTAGATTTTATATGTGAGAAGATACTGAACCAAATAAACTACGATAAACATATTTATCCATTACGAGGTTTGAGTGCTAAAGATATCACAACTAAAGGAGAGGGTCTACATTTTAGCATCACTAAAATGAAAAAAAAGCAGGGATCAGAATTTAATTTGACGGAGTATTTTTTTCTTGATGACCGACACGTCATCTCACTTTGATACGTCACTACAAATTGATTGTTTGGTTTATTTTTAAATAGGAGTATTCAAAAATTTAATTTAAATTACTCAATAAATCTTGTTGGTGCAGACGACTTTTTCTATCAAAGGATTTATCACAAGTATCTATTAAATTTAATTTAAACTTGCAAAGTTTATGTTTATTTTAGAATAATTGAATAAATTCTAAATAGTGATATTAATAAACTAATCTACATCGCAATGAAATCTAAATTGTGAATTTAATTCTTTATCTAAAGTTTTTGGCCGATATTTTCTCTAATATGTTTATATGTAGAAATAAAAAATATTTATTTTAAATGATACTTTTATTAAATTTGGCATATAATTTTATCAATTTATGTCAGGTGACATGATTAAAGGTAGATTATGAGTTAATTTTCTCATTTAAAATACAACTTAAATTGTTTTATTATAAAACCTGTAAGTCATTTAAGAACAAAGATTAGGAGTTAAGTACAAATCAAAATTTCGAAAGATATTACTGGCAAAAATTATAATATTTGGGCTAATTATTAAAACAACTGGCTTGATTAATTGTCATAAAGAAATAAACAAATCAGGGCGTGTTAAATTAATATTAATCTAAATATAATTTCAAACATTATAATTTAATTTTAATTAATTGTTCTTAACTCTCTATCATTTGTCATATTTAAAACATGTAGTTTTATATGAGTTACTATTACACGTAATTGTAATAATTTCCTATTATTAGTTATTATATATTATTAATTTTAATATAAATTAAAAAAATCAAAATAAATTTAATAGGCTTATTCTTTTGAAGCAAGCTTTTGTTTTCTATCAATACTCTAAATACAAAATAAGGCTATAATATTTGAATCTTACTTTTAAGAATTATAGATTTGCGGATGTAAATAATCAAAATTTATAGATTAAGAAATAAATTAATAAATTTGTTTACAGTTTATAATAATTATAAATCTTTATATTTCAATTATATTTATATGAATTTCTGTGCTTGTATTTTTTTAGAATAATTATATAAATATAAAGCTGTAAAAGCATGATGAATTTTTATATTTGAGTAAATTATTTTTAATTTATATTCTATATATTATAAATCTCGTTTAATATAAATAATGAGGTTGAGAATCTTCGACCTAAATATTTTTCTCGGCTCCTTATGCTTGTTACTACAACATAATTATCAGGCTTAATAATTAATTATAATCGATTTGTTCCACTATTGCTCTAATTCAATAAATACACATTTATTAAATATGAATTTTACTAATTAATAAAAAGGTATATAGTAATTTTTTGAATTAAATATTTTTTCAAAAATTATATAGCAACTTCAGTATATATTGAAATTTAAATTTTATATATAAGAAAACTTTAAATCTGAAAAAGAAAATCAGAATATAAAATAACATAGCTATAACTTTACAATAATTTGTTTTATTTTTATTAAGATTAATAAAAAATAACACTAAATAGTAGTAAATAATGCTCTAAATTTCTAAATAAAATTAATGATTAACTTCAATTATAATTTTAAGACATTTTAAGCAGTGAGTCGTAATTGAATTTAATATTTAAATATATTTAGAAGCGAAACGATATAATTAAATTCAAAAATATCAATTGATTATCTAAATTATATAAATTTCTTTAATACTAAAAGTTACAATGTCTATTGTGTCTCAAAGAACATTTTATTAGATTCAGTAGAAATTATTTTTTTGAAAAGAATATATGATTAATTATATTTAGAGTGTTTATATTAATATGAGTATTTCAACAAAAAAATGTAATAAGCAAAATAAATAATTTTAAATTGCCAGTTAGGATATTTTCGAAGATAGATTAATATCCAATCTTTTAAATTTCATATTCCATATTACTGTACCAAAAATTTAATATGATTTTAAACCACTTTTATCACGATTTTCTATAATATTATATACCAATTTGGTAATATAAAAATGTGAAGAAATATTCAGGATTTATTTAATAGAAATCAATGAACAATCTTTAATTACACTTATAATTAATGAAAGATTCAAGTTTTAATTTTGTTTCCCTGCAAATTTATCAATAAATTTATTATAATATATCCAATTATATATTTTGCAAGTCTTCAAAATAGTTTAATTGCCACTTCTTTCAGTTTTATTAGTAATCTATTTAATTGATAAGATTTTTAAGTCGTAAGATTGATCATATCATAATATAAATTATACCAAACTATTTTTTTTATTTTCATCATAATATAAATCAATGCAAAAGTTTAAATAATATCAAGAATGAAATTTCAAATAAATTACTAATATATCAATAATATTATTATTCTAGTCTTTTCCATTTAATACAAAAATATACTATTTAGATTATTAATTAGGAGTAAAATTAATTTTATTTTTTATTTATTAAAAAATTAATGAATTAACTTTTTTACAAATTATAGAAGAAATCTTTAAACTCAATAGGCCGAAAAAATTCAAATTACTGGGTAATTAAAATAAATGACTATTAATTCATGAATTATCGACATTATATATTTACTAAGAATGTTTTTTTTATTTAATTTTTGTTTTGAACTTAGTTATTTTAAATAAAGAGTTTATGGGGGGAGAAAGTTTCCTGCATTCGAGGAAGTTCCCTGCAATTCTTTTTATTTATGTAAAATATAATAAATTTTACTTAAATTCAAAATTTTTATATTTTAAGGACTTATCAAATATTAAGAGGATTTTGAGGAATGATACGAAGGGTAGTTTCTGAAGTTTAGATAAAAAATAATTAAATTAAAAAAAATAAAAAAAACTTTCAACTGAGTACATCTTGACACCTCAAATACTTAAGAATTATATATAGTTGATCTATTCTAGTATAAATATCCAAATTTCTTAGATTAATGGTATTTATAAGAAAAGAGATAGTGCTTAGAATTCATGCTAAAAGAGACATTGACTAATTTAATTATAAATTAAGTATAATGATAACAATGAATATGTCCAGAGGTTCGTTCATAGTTGTAAAAAATTAAATTAAAAAAAATTAAATATCAAAAAAGTGCAGGAAACTTCCCTAAAAAATTTGTTTGATCATAAACCAGTACAGGAAACTTCGTCCCAAAGTTTATTTTAATAAAATTTGAAATAATGAATGTTATTCAATAATATTTGGTATTTTCAAAAGATTTATTTAGCTAGCCAGAAAAAGAACAATATTTAATAAAATGAAAAATAACTCTACTTTATTGTGATTATTTTAGGCAAAGATAAAAAAGAAGATGGAATTAGTGCTTCAATTTTTTATAATTTATATCTTAGAAGAAATATTAAGTAGTTTGTATATATAAAATAATTCATTCATTTCTAGGAATGGAATGATTAAAATGAAGTCTATTTATAAAATCTTACAATCTCTACTTCATTTTAAAAAATAATAATTTTCTTAAAAAGAGAATTTTTAATAGCTATTTAGATAAAATATTCTTACTATAGAGTTCTTCCACTTTTTTAATTTAAATTTTTATGTCAATCCACTTATTGATTCAGAAAAAATTCATTTATTACATATCTTGTAGCTTGATTGAAGAATAATTATATTTCAGTATACATTTAATGAAAGTATAAACCAAGTTCAAATAAAATCAATGTATTATGTATATTACTTTTTCATATATAATCTAGCAAAATAAAACATAAAAATATTTCCTTAACATAAATAAAATTAAACAAATAAATGAATAATTACCATACCTTAATTAACTTATCATTTATTTTGAAAAAAATAAAGAAACTTTAAAAAGGGCAATTATATACTTTTTTAATAAAAGTTCAAAATATAATGATAAAATTTGCTTAAATATAAAATTTATTTTACTTCACTATTTTTCTAAGATCTTAAATACTGATAATTGAATAATTTTTTAGAAATTTGATTAGATTTTATAAAAAATGACTAAAAATGTAAAATGTTAAATTTTAATTAAAAAACTTATCAAAGAAATTTTTTAAAATATAATTAAATTAAAATCTCATAGATAAAAAATAATAGGTCCTTTAAAATTCAATATTTAAATACCTTTGAATCAATTTTAGTGATAATTATTGGGATTTATATATCTCAGGATCAGAAATAAATATTAAAAATGAATATTCATCTAAAATATGTATTTATATATTTTTAAGCAGCATTTATTTGTTACTATTTGATGAAATATAGATATTTAAATTATTCTTTAACTTTTAATTTATGACATAAAGAGTATAATACAATTACATAAATTATGATGAAATTTATTTTATCCAAAAATAATTTAATTTCTATGCTTAAGAAGTTATTATATTCAATTTAATAAAATTAGTTAGACTCAAAACCCCAAATCTCTTTTAGAGAATTTTATATACAAAAGTAAAATCAATGCATAATTTATTAGGTTTTATGATTTATATATTATTAAAATTAATAAATATAAGATGTTAGCTATATAAGTATCTACTAAAATATAATCTTTAATGCTGATATTTATTTTTTCAGAATATTATTACTTAACTTTATTTGCTTGATTTAAGGGTATTGAAGGTTTCTATAAGGCCTTTATTAACGTTTTAATTATCTTAATGCTGCGTGATTATTTAGTTCAAACATTTTTACTCTATCAAAAAAAGTAATTAGTTTGAGTAATTATTTTTTGCAAACAAATTTAAATTATTATTACTGCTATGTTCTCTCTCTCTCCTCAATAATGTCTCATCTCTTGGAATTAAGCTGTAAAGCCTAACAATCTTTCTATAGCAGATTCTTGCATTTATGATGAATAAGAAGAAAATATAAGCGATTTTATTATAAAGATTAAAATTAATACTTTTAATGACGAAGATGACGGAGCAGTTACACTCACAAAATATGTAAGTTACAAAAAATACATATCTAGAAATTTAATGAAATTGTCAGTATTAGCTTGTTATGAAATTTCAATAGTTCAAAATAATTCAATTTAATTAAATTAAGAATTATAAATGATATTAAATACAGGTTTCAATATATTTCTTCCTTTAGTCTTAAGTTTTATGAACTAGTAATTAATCATTAACTACAGTGATTTCTAAGCAATGTATTAATCTTTTAGCAGGAACTTTATTTATAATCCCATTATTATAGACGGAGGTTCAATATATTAAGTCTTCAACCCATTATCTTAACTTATTTCACTAAAAATAGCAAGAGTTTAAACCTTAACCTTTTCATAATACACTTCTACGTTACTAAATGATTCTCAGCATTAAAAAATTCAAAATATGCTCTTATTTAGTCTTTTCAATTGATCGGTATAAAAATGCTTATTTAGCTCTCTGTCTTTATCTAATTTAAATCAAATAATTTAATAAATTTTGGAAAATTTATTCAATAACACTCTGAATCTAAATTTACCATTTAATGTATTATTCATTTTTATAGATGTTGCCTATTGATAAGCAAGGATATTAAGCTTATGACGAAAAATAAGAGCTCTCATGACAAAATGCGTTCAGTATTTATATCTTTTATCCTTAGTAAGATAATCAATGATTCTGGAATTTTAATGTGTCTCACGCTTTAAATCAATATACTCTCTCTTTAAATTCAAGGATAAATAATAGAAAGCAGTCTTGTTATATACGAATCATTTTAAATAGGTTTAAGGTGATCACTATAGTGATTCTTTCCATATGTTAACATAAACAAAAATCTATATCACTATTATGAACTGAGCTCAGACATAGGATGTACTAACTTAAATTAATAGTATTCAAATCTTAAAAAACTACATAACCTTATAAAATTCTAATAAAGCATGCCTTAATAATATAATTATCATTTCAACAACGAAAAAGGTTTTGGGAATTTGATTGCTTTATCCAATTTTTAGTTTATTTATAAATCATGGGCTTAAGAATAATTTATAAATATTTGCAACTTTATAAAAACAAATAATATAAGATATTTAATAAAGAGTTTATATTAGATTCTAGACTTTAATTTTATAATCATAATTATATATCTTTGAATCTACATAGTTTTGGCCTAATAATTAATTAATTTTTTAATTTTACTTAATTTCGATTCATCCATTGATTTGAATATAAAAATTATTAATTTTATATTTAAGGAAAGGATAACTACTGAAAAAATTAGTATTATCTATTTTTAGGGAAATTTTAGCAGTAAACTTTCTAAATTGATCATATTTTTAATGAAAGAAATTTAAGAGTGCTAAGAAAGTAAATAAGTTAAATGAGATTTAAAAAATCAAATATTTATTGTTTATAAATAATAAATATCAACTATTTCCAATTTCTGACATTATCCATGATTTTTTTTAAACTTGATAAACTTGATTTAGAAAAACTTTATCATACATTTTTTGCACATTTTTAAATACGAAATATATAATTTTTATTGAATCTTTTTTAAATGATTTAAAAATCTTTATTGTTTCAATATCCCTAATTTAATAGCCTAATGACCGAATAGAACAACTAAACATAATATAACAGCGGTTCTGGCTTTCAAGAGATGACTTAATTTAACGTTCAGGACTCAAGCCATTCACTTTAATTAAAAAATTTATGCTTTAATATTGTCATACAAAATTCTGTTGAATAAAAATTTTTTAACAAAATAAATCACAATAAAAATGCATTATTTTTATGTTCACAAGGAAATAGTCATTTGTAGAACTAATAACTCTCAATTTAAAACATTTCTAATCTGAGGCATTTCTGCAAGTTTGCATATAATATAATCTAATTTATAGTTTTTTAATTATTATTATTATTATTAAATTAAGATAAAAAGCAAGTTTGAAAACTGCTAGAAGTCTTTTAAGAGATCAAGTTTTTTTACATTTTAGTTAAATAAATATTGCAAAAAATTGTTGAATTTGGAGAACAATTGAAATGATAATTTATTTAATTTAAATTAATATAGAAATATCTTCATCCATAAATTCCAAATGAATTATTATATGAATTTTCAATATGATTAGAAATATCAAGATGAGCTAATTCTAATATTTTTCATAAAATTTTTTTTATTTTGGTTTTTTTGAAAAAATAAATGACTTAATAATATCAATAGTAAATTTTATTAAATTTTTAAGATATTACCAATTATATTAAGTTAATCATTTTTTCTCTCAAATATTTTACTAAAATATTTATAGAGTATAGTGTAATAATATTTTAATTTGAATTAAATCAACCAGATTAGACCAGCATTTTAGAACAATCCACTTAAAAGAAGATCTACATTTATGCCCTTTTAAAGAAATTTAATTTTTTTATGAATAAAGTAAAAAATTCTAATTTATTTTGATTAAAAAACATAACTTTAATATTCCTAAGAAATTATATAGTTGAGAAAGGAAATCTAAAAGTTCATCTCAGAATAAGAAAAATAGCAAATATAACTAAATATATGAAATATTAATTTTTCAAAATAATTAAATTGTGATATTTTACTGTGCTATCAATCAAATTAAAGATTAATTGGTTATAATTAATTTAAAATATGTTTCTCACTATATTGATATTAGAGTCTTTTTAATGAGTTAAAATTGAGTGAATTTCCAAAATATAATCAAATAATCAATCATTTATTCAAACTAATTTAATTTTGATTTTTTAATTCTAATTAAACAGCATCTATCTCGAAATTTTGATCATTTCGAGATACGTGCCAAATAAATATAATAAATTACTCAAATATTGAATCACTTAATATTAATGAAATTAAGTTTTTATCAAATTAATAGTTCATTTTTTAATAATTTTCAAGTTTAATATATATTTAAGAAATCATATAGATATTACTGATTATTTTCAAAAATCTTAGTTTAATTTATTAATAATATACTAACATAATTTAATTTTGATTTAGTTTTAAAATGAACTATTAATTTGATAAAAACTTAATTTCATTAATATTAAGTGATTCAATATTTGAGTAATTTATTATATTTATTTGGCACGTATCTCGAAATGAAGAAAAATTTCGAGATAGATGCTGTTTAATTAGAATTAAAAAATTAAAATTAAATTAGTGTGAATAAATGATTGATTATTTGATTATATTTTGGAAATTCACTCAATTTTAACTCAATGTCTAAAAAAAACCATGGAGCAGCAACTTTTTAAGAGCCGATAAAGTAACGAGTGAAAGGGACATGGCCCCAGGTAAGACACTACCACTACTCGCACTCGCAGATTAAGGGTGGTTCCGAAGAGCCAAGTACTCCTACATCCAGGTGTTGAAATCAGTGAGGACACAAGAAACTCAGAACTAAATACGAAGAGAACTCTCTCAAAGAGCCACCAAGCCCACCAATAAAGACAGCAATTTAATAGATGATGAAGAAAAATTTGATGATGATTTGGACGATTTCTCATACAAGACATAGAGACACTGATAGCGAGGTAAATAATATAAGTGGATCTGGCTTACCTTTAGACATATTAAAGTAAATTATAAACTAATTAATAGTGTTTTTTTCCAAATTAAATACAGCACATTAAATAAGACTGATTAATAATTAACAGAGATCATTAATAAATTTGCATCTTATTTTATTAATTCCTGCTTTTTAAATTTAATCTATCTATCTATATTGATATTATAGGATTACATAAAAGTTTGGGAAATTAACTAAATTTAAATTAAAAAATAAATAATTAATTAAATTTTTATTTAAAGTTTGCCATTTTGAATGATCTTTCGAGTCATTCGATAAAGAATTAAAATATAGGACTTCAATATTGGCTGTACTATTTCATCGAATCTTTGTTATCGAATAACTCTAATTTAATTTTTGGATATTATTATTACTTAATACTGTGCGCAAATTAATATTGGGGCTTTTTGCCAGCCAGTAGACAAACCAGTTACTTTCATGCTTTAATTTTCGGCATCCAACTCAATCTTAATCCTAGAGCCAGGAATAATTTTAGGGTATAATTAAATAAATATAGTTGCACTCATTATTAAAGTCAAGATTCTCGTTACAGGAATTAGATAATATAGTAACGTGAGTTATATTAGAAGTATTAATCAAATAAGACCAAGATGGTGAATATTTTAAAAATTTTTTAATTTATTTAATATCTAATTCAGATTAATTTCCCAATTTTGAATGTAATCCAACAATATCATTCTAGTGAGTAACATATTTAAATTTTATAAATTACCAATTAATCTTGACTTCGATTAATTAACATGCTATATATCAAAGTTTGATTATTTTTAAATATTAAGATATCATATATGTGGTTTTTAAATTCAAATATTTCTAAATGCATACAGGAGACAGGCCTTTTCAATTATAATAAAATTTAAATAAATTATTCTTTAATATATCTGATTTTTATTGAATGCGATGTCTGCCGTAAAACCTTCAGCACAACCGGGAATTTTAAGGACCACGAGAGGAGACACAGTGGAATAAAGTAAGTGATGAAGGACATTAAATTTTTAAGAATAAAATGAGCGCAAAATAAAGATATATTCCCAATAAATAACTTACCTCTTATTATAATTATGGTAAGACTTTTAAATTTATAATGAAAAAATTAATAAATAGTAATTGATTTTTTAGTTTTAAATTTAAAAGATTCTTAACAAATTTTTAAATAAAATCTTTTGGGGAAGAAATTTCCCTTCAGTAATTTTGCTGTTAATCTAAATAAAAAAAACATCTAACACTATTTTATAATCTTCATAATGAAGATGTGTAAAATATTTTGAATAAATTAAAATTAATTAATAATTCTTTTATAATTTTATGTAATTGAGTAAGTAATTACTACAACAATATTATCACACATAGGCATTAATAACAAATGTTATTGAAAATTATTAAAATTAAATATATATTCCCTGAAAAATTTCCTAAAATTCTAATTTTTTGAATTATCAATATTGTCAATGTAATATAATATATCTCTTCATTATGAAAAAATTACATCAAAGGCAATAAGCAAACTCTTTTGCTGAGCAGAAAACTTCACCAACTCATAAATTATTTTCTCTTTTCTAGTTTCTTATGTGAATTTTAATTTTTTATTATCGTAACATTATTTTAAATTCTAAATCAAAGAATAATTTTTTATGTGAAACTCCTATAAAAATGTAAATTCTTTACACTAAAAAATGTCAAACTCTCAAAGAATGTTTCATATATAAGAAGCATACCTATTTTATTATTTAAAACTTAATAAAACTGGAAGCAATACGGCTTAAAAAGATCTTGGAAGAAAATTCTTTAAAAAAAACTGTTATACAAAAGTTAAACCAAAAAATAATGAAATTTTTCATCTGAATTTTTTGTAAAAATGTTTTCCACAAAAATTTCCAGATTAATAAAAAAAACACCACTCAAAATCATTAAAAAAATTAGCTGTATCTATGCATAAAACCATAGTAATTTGAGTTAGGGTGAGATTTCCTTAAAATATTCCAGATCTATTTAAATATACAAATATAATTATCAAAATGTTTTTGAAATTAATGATAAAATATCAAGTATAGATAATTTAATAATTGTAAATTATTATTTATTTTACTTCCATTTCTAAAATAAGAGATTAAATTTTCATAAATTTTCTACTATATTTGCTATTTTTAATCATTAAAGCAGTTCAAAGAGAACATTATTTATTTGATTTACAATAGAAATATCTTGTTTTTCTGCTATTTATAGCAAGAAGCAAGGGATTATAAAATAAAATATTCTTATATTTTCTAAAGTATAATGAACTTTCTAATATCAGTTTCACTATTGTTTTAGAATAAAAATTCTTATTTTATATAATCTTGAATATAAATTAATAATATGAAAAAATTCGAATTGAAATTTTTATTTATAATAAAAATTTGGAAAGTGCTTGTATAGATTTTTAATTATTTTATCAGTACTAGATCCATTTATAATTTTTTTTAAAATGCCTAAAATTTAGTTTAATATAATTAAAGGTTATTAAACTATAACCCACTGTTAAATTTTTTGAATTTTAAAATTACTTTAATTAACATGAACCTCTAAAATTTAAAACAATACATAAAATTTAAAAGATTTATCAATAAAAATAAAGGAGATGTTAAAATCCTAGCAGTACAATCACGTGTAGAACATATAATAAGGTTTTATCTTTTTTTTCTTGAAATTGAGGCATTTATTCCTTCTTGATACATCTTGATAATGTAGTACTTACTTCAGTGATGGAATTTATATTTAAATTTTATACACCTTTGCTGTTTACTTAAAACCCTGTGTCACAGATTGCCACGTCAAAACACTCAAATACTTCTACGTCACGACTAAGATTGATAGTTTGAATTTAGTATTATCTAGTGAATAATAAATTTATTTGATCCTTAAATCATTAAATACACTTAAAACCATTTCACTCTTCAAATTACGGATAGATCATTAATTTTATTTGACAATCCTCTCAAATATTTAATATTTCAAGAAAGATTACATAAATAATGACCTTATATTATCAGATAAAAAATAGACACTCTTAAATATTTTAGATTTATCAAAAGAAATGGGATTAAGTGGGGAGTGATGAACTCTTAATCATTTTAGTACACAAAAACTGTGAAAAAATAATTACAATTCTGTTATCTTGACTAAAGATAATTAAGTAAATTTAATAACAAATAACTCATAAAAATGAAGTAGTTAAGCACCTTATACCTTGTTAAAAATAGAGAAGAACTTTTAAAAAAAGATTTTCTATATAATAATCTCAAGAATAAAAAAGTTTTTTTTTAAAGAAAACTTAAATTCTAACAATAAATGAAGATAATTTGAAAAAAAATAAAAAGTTAAAGTATAGGAATAAAAAGCATACCTAAAGTTAAAACTAAAGATTAAACTTTTCATGGTGGGAGATTAAAATTAATAAAAAATTAGTTATAATGCTCGATATAAATTTAATCCTCTATTTCTAGAGAAACTTTGTTGTTATCTAAACAATTTTTTAAATATAGGAAGTACTGCTTATATTATAATTTCCCTAACTTTTTTTATGAGGTTTTATGTTAAAATATTTGAATTAAGTAAATTTTAATTATGAATTTTATTTTATTTTATTCCCGCAATATAATTAAACCTAAAAGGAATATTTGATTTAAAATTATTTAAAACAATAGTCGTTCATTCATTTCAACTTAAGCATAAATTTTATATAGCATTTGTTGAACTAATATTAAAGCAAATTTAAGTTGAATGTGAAAATATAAATCAATTTATTATATTTATGATGAATATTTATTTAATGATTATGACTATAAATACATTTTTGATAAATATTATAAAATGCTCCTCTATGAATAAATAATTATTGTATTTTTAATATCATAATTAAATTCATCTTTAAATATTTATAATATATTTATTTTCTGAACTGTCTTTCTAAATATATATGAATAATTAAGGCAGGTATAATACAAATTAATTTATGATAATTAAAATAGTATTACAATAATTGTGATTTTATTTATAAAAACTCAATTATTTTAATATTAATGGTAAATGTGCTATTTAACTTTGAAACTGATAAAAATTTAAGTAAATATATGTGCATATAAATATTTATATTTATATTAACTGATGACATCCAATAAAATTGAAATCATTATATAAATTGCCCATTGTACCACTTTATATTTTATATTAATTGAATTTTTCATTTAAAATCTTAATTTGAATGTTGCTAAACTTTGTTTAAAGTTTTTGTTAAAAATTATCTAATTAATATAAAATAAATATTAACAAATTTTAGGTCATAATGTTATAATATTTAGATTTTTTTTGCTTTCGTCATAATTCAATAATTTAGGTAGAATGTATTTAACTTTAAAATTAATTATTTCATTTTTGACAAAATTTATATTTTTAAATGTCTTTATAAAAATAATACTGAAAATAAACAATTATAATTCATCACATTTTTTTTGCTTGTAAATTTGAAAACTTGAAGCAGAGTAATTAATGCAAATTAAGATAATATAAATTAAAAATTGAAATATCATATTTGCTATTTAAAGTTTTACAATTTTTTTGATTATTGAATTACTATTTAAATGAGAAAATAATAAATAAAGAGGCAATATTAAAATCTAGAACATTAAATTTTTAGGATATATATCTTGAAACTTTATCGTCTCTGTTTTTATCATGAGACAACAAGGCATCTACAAACTTGTATATTGAATAAATAAGTAAATAAAATCTATAAAAAATATTATTTTAGTATTCCATATTTGTAAAAGAAGTTGTCTGTTCTTGTTTGAATTATCTGATAAAAAATAATTTAATACAAAATTTCAAGATCTAAATGCCTTCCATTTCTTAAAGAAGTTAAAATTTTAGGCAGTATGACATTATATAATATCTCAATTTTATATTTAATTAATCAAACTATATAAAGAGCTAACTCCGGCCCCCCTCATATAATTTAAATTATGCTTTATTTTATTATTATATTAAATTCTAAAGTCTTCATTATTATTTATTGAGCTCTAATTACTATGTAATATTTTGGAAGCCTCCGATTATGATTTTATATAATAAAATATATTGAATTTGAACTATATATAAAAATACAATTAATTGTAATTAATTTCAAATATCGCTCAAATAAAAATGGTATAAAAAATTGAGTAAAGTTATCACATTATAAAAATTTATAATAATCTTCTATTTATATCTATTTTTTCTTCTAAGTTTGATTAAAATAAGCTTGTTCACGTTTTTTAATTAAAATTAATAATATACATAAAAATATTTGAACACTCTGTTTATTTTTATATTTTAAAAAAGGGGAAATATCTACATAAAAGTTTCTTTTCTTTTTATTTAATTATTATTTTTTCTTATTATTAGTCTTAATTTATTATTTTTTATGCTCTAAACTATTAAGAATGATCAATAAAATATTTCATGAAAGTTATCAATCTTTATTTAAAAATACATATAAATTTTAAAGAAAAATTTTAAAATATCTAGGCACAATTTGAAGCTAACATAATTCAATAAACTTATTTTTGTATTCATTAGCTTCTTCATGAAATGAAATTGAAAATCTAATTTGAATATTATAGGAATACATTCGATTTGGGAAAATGAATTAAAATTAATTAATTATTAATTACCTTCAGTTATGTTTTTGGAAAATGTCTCCAAACCCTAACAATATTATACTCTTTGGATAGCGCATTAAAAATGATACGGTGGTTGTTATTGCTATAATGATTTTATCTCATCAACCAAGCGAGAAAAATCCCTTTTACTATTTTTTGGAGTTAGCTCAAAATCAAAATATCTCGCTTCCTCGGATAATTCAGGAATATCAAATAGTAAAAGTCCAGCTAAAATTGCGGGATTTACCGTAGAATCGAGTTAGAATTGAATTTTGAGCTCCTTTGGATTTGATAACACTGCCATGATTTTAATATTTAATTAATTTAATTTTAATTCATTTTCCCAAATCGAATGAATTCCTACAATAATAAAATTTTTGATAAAACTACAATATATTTTTCAATTAAAATATTGCAAAAATTTTAAAGTGTAATCTTTTATTTTTTTTAATTCTAAAAAATAGGCATGGGAATAAGGAATAATAAATTATTCTTAATAATTAACATTATTTTTAATTTTCCAAAGTAATTTCTTTACATCAATACATTTCAATTCATACTTTGTATAAAATTTAAAAATAATTATGGAAGGCTTTTTTTAACAAGGTCGTCTTGTTTGATTAGTAACAATTGATTGTTATATAATTTTTTTTGAGAAAAACTGAGGGTCTTTTTTTGAATTTTAATTTCCATAAATTCCAAAATTTTAACTCATTGACTCTTTATGATTAAAATAATAATAATAATTATCTAATATTTATTGTCAGAATATAATCAATAAAGTTAGAGGAAGGATACTTTAAAAATAAATAGCATTCGGGCAAAAACTGAGTAAACCGAAATTAGGCGAGACTCCCCGTTTTTTTATCATTAGTTTTAAACAATATATTTTACGCTATCATTTTTGAAATAAACTGTTAGAGATAAATTTGTTTTTAGTGGACTATAAATAATTCAATTTTAAAAAAAACTACATTTTTTTGTTGTTGTCCAAATTAAAATGAGTAAAATAAGTTTTAAATATTAATTTTAAGATATGTAAGCTTTTTAATAAATGCTAATGTTTAACTAAAGCCTTATAATTGTGATTATGATATTAAATTTAAATTTAATTGGTTATTCAGAAAAAAATTTTAATTTTTAGAAATATAATTTTTTTAATTTAAATTATTTCTTTGGTTTTTTATTCATTTATTAATACAACTTTAAAACTTTTTTATGTTTAAACCTCTTAACCATGTCTCTAGTCTATAAATTTGTGAACATATTAATCATCAATAAATTATAAGATTTTAAGATAAATTATTTGTATAAACACTGAAATAGATTTTATACTGTTCTTTCTTTATGTGAGAAGATAAAGTAAATAATACAAATTCTTTCTGTTGTTTAATCATATTTGTTTTGTATAAATACAAATTTTATAGTAACTTTCTATTAATGTTTTTAATTTTTTAATTATTTTTCATGTATCATAGGTATGATTTATCATAAGCAAATATAATATTTTTACTAATTTAATAACAAAAACCTTTATTTTCAAAAGGATTAAAAAGAAATCCGTAGTATCTTCATTTAGATGAAATTACATATAAATATTTTAATTTGAATAATAATAAAAATATTTATATATGTTTAATAATTATAAGTATACCAACAATAATGATTGTTGCATTCAGTGAGGAACACATTAAATATGAAAAATCTTTTACTTTAATTTTTAATTTAATTTATTTAATTATAATAATTTTAAAGTCAAATGCCTCCTTACTTGGTACTTGCGATAGTAATCTTAGTCACAAATTTTGCATTAGTATGGATTAAATTATTTATAAAAAATAGGAAATTATGAGATATAGGTGATTATATCTTTCTCAGCAAATGATTTTCTACAATGCTTAAAAGGGCATAAAAACATTTAAAATAAAATCATTTCTTATTAATATTATTGATTATTTTAATTAAAATTGTAAAGAAAAATTCAGTGAGGAATCGAGTGGGACTAAACTTAATTATAATTATTAATTTATTAAAATATTTTAATATAATTTACTAAAAATATTATAAATTGATAGAAAATACTGCTTAATATGTTTATATATAATGATGGGGGGGGGGGGAAGTTTCCTGCACTGTTTTTTTATTTATGTTAAATTTAATAAATTTTACGTAAATTAAGAAATTTAATATTTTAATACCCATTAAATATGAAGAGCATATTATTCATCATTGAAGTAGCTCAAGAAAATATAGTATAACATTATATAGGCATGGTAAGAGCAAGATAAATTGAATCAGAATTACACTAACAATTGGATGCAATATTTTAAATGACTTCAGCAAAGGAATATAAAATTTAAGAGACAGAACCTACAAAAATCAAATGAAAAATGTTAAAGTAGTTGGAATCTGAAGAGAGATATTGACTATTGATTAATAAATTAAAGTAATTATAACAATGAAATTAGACCTGAAGTTGGTTGATAGTTGTTATAAAGATTAATTTAATATAAAAAAAATTAAAAAATATAAAATTAAAAAAAGTGCAGGAAACTTCCCAAAAAATTTTTTTTTATCATAAACCAGTGCAGGAAACTTCCCCCCCCCATAATGATTAATAATTATAATAAAATATTTTAGCAATAAAATAAAAAAGAAGTTTAGTATCGGAGTTATTAAATTCAATCTTTCTGCTAGTTGTCTGTTGTGGATATTCAACAACAAAATAATTAAATTATATAAAAAATAAATAACTTTAAATGCAAATTTAAACCCTAAAACTTGTAATTAGAGCATTAATTAATATAATTCTAAAAAATTATTTGAATCTCAGAACATATTTTAAATAAAATTAGAATATTTATGAAATTTTCAATTTAATTTTTGATTTATTTAAATATACCTTTATTAATTATTTTTTCAATTTAAAAGTTAAAATTTCTTTCACATAATTAAAATAATAAAAATAATAATCTTTAAATACTAATTATAAATATTAATATAATTATCAATTAAAATATATCAACGTAAAATAAATTGATTAAAATTTTTACTAGTAATAAATTACTTTATAATAAAAAGACTATAGATAGAAGGGAAAAATTTTGGGTTGAATGAGTGTTTAACAAAAAAATTATCTTTACTAAAGCAAATTTTAATATCCTTAATGCCTACTATAATTTTTTTTACATTAAATTCATTTATTCCTAAATTAGTTGTGAATTTATCTAATTAAATTTCTCGTCATAAAGGCAATTATTTAAGCTAAAGCGAGTATATAAAGGCAAGTTAATAACATATAAAATAAGTTAAGGAGATTCATCCTAATCATTTCAAAAGAAATCAGAGATAAATTGTTAATTAGGGGGGGGTCTAAGTCGGTACCACTCAATTTTTGAAATCCTAAGTCAGTACCATATGAAAAAAAAATTTTTTACCCAAAAATCCTAATTCTGTACCACTAAAAAATAGTTTTTTTTTATTTAATAAATTAAATATTTATTTAAAAGTAAATTAATTTTTATATTATGAAATTTTTTTACTTAATTATATAAAAAATTTTAATGTAACGAAAAAAAAGACATCAAGATATTGTAAATACTGCTGATCAAATTATTCATGTTTTACAATTTATAAAGGATATCTGTTCCAACAAGAGCCTACCCCCCCTCTCAGACCTAAAACGAGACCCCCCTCCCACCATAACTAGACCCCCTCCCACCTCAACAACATCCCAATTCATATGAAAATTTTGATTCTCGATGTTTTAATCATTTTCCTTAATGACATCTTGATCTCATAATATTATTTTACATAAAATATATCATTTTTTAAAAAATATTTTTCCAACAAATCAAATGTTACTCTTTATTAAGATTTCTTATTTTACAACTTTCTCTTCGTCCGCCGACTTTTTTACTTGGATGCTCCCATAGGAAATTAATTAAAAGCATATTTCCATTTGACTCGGTAATAATATAATAAACACTTATGAGCCAAATAACTCATACTTATAACTTTATTTTTGAAAAATTCAATACAAACACTTTATTAATCTGTATTCGAAATATGATTAATTTTTAAAATAAATTTTCCTAATTTTATATAAATATTACTAATAATATTTTAATACAAACTAATAGTTATGGAAAAAATTCATTTGAAAAGTATTAAAATAAAATCTATTTAAACATGTATTATAAAGAAGTTTGTAAAGGGAATGATTTAAATATAAATAACTTATTGATTTATTTTTAGATAGTTAGTTTTTTTTAAAAAATAATAATACATGTTTAAATAGATTTTATTTTAATACTTTTCAAATGAATTTTTTCCATAACTATTAGTTTGTATTAAAATATTATTAGTAATATTTATATAAAATTAGGAAAATTTATTTTAAAAATTAATCATATTTCGAATACAGATTAATAAAGTGTTTGTATTGAATTTTTCAAAAATAAAGTTATAAGTATGAGTTATTTGGCTCATAAGTGTTTATTATATTATTACCGAGTCAAATGGAAATATGCTTTTAATTAATTTCCTATGGGAGCATCCAAGCAAAAAAGTCGGCGGACGAAGAGAAAGTTGTAAAATAAGAAATTTAATAAAGAGTAGCATTTGATTTGTTGGAAAAATATTTTTAAAAAAATGATATATTTTATGTAAAAAAATATTATGAGATCAAGATGTCATGAAGGAAAATGATTTAAACATCGAGAATCAAAATTTTCATATGAATAGGGATGTTGTTGAGGTGGGAAGGGGGGTCTAGTTAGAGTGGGAGGGGGGTCTCGTTTTAGTCCTGGGAGGGGGGTGGGAGGGGGAATCTTGGTTGGAACAGATATCAAAAATGTCATTGAGGCACTTTAAGATATTGGTATTCTTGAAAGAGATGTGAAATGCAATGAATTTTGACTGGAAATGAAACTAAAATCAAGAAATGATACACCTGACGAACTTTTATACCAATGCCAAAGATCTTGCAGGAAAAAAAATAAATTCAGTAAATGTTTTTATTTGACAAGCATTAACAGCCAATTTCAACTTGGTATTTATTAGTTTTTCACTACTTTGCAATTGGATATAGTTCAGCTCTTATTAAGTATAATTTAAACATGTTTAACTACACATTAAATCAAAAGTTAATCAAAAATGTTTTCTAAGATGTAAGAAAAAAAGTAGCAAAATATTTGGAAATTTTTCACATTTAAAATGAAGAATAAATACTTAATGGAGATATTGAAGTGGACGAAAGTTTATTTACTCATGGAAAATTTCTTTATGATGAAGGCTAAATTTAACAAGAAATAAATAGTGATAGAGTTGACAGATAAATCTGGGTATTTGGTATGATAGAAAGTCAATCTAAAAAAGCTAAAGTATTCATAGTTTAGAACAGAACGAGAGAGACATTATGGGCAATAATTTAATAATATTCATAGATAGGTTCAATTATTCATCATGATGGCTTTAGATCTTATTAAAATATGCCATTTAGAGAAGCAGGATTATAAAATAAAAGGTATGTTCATGAGGAATTAAAATTTAATATGTTTAATCAATAATAGCAACAACAATAATAATATTAATAAAATGATGATGAAGAAAATGATGAAGATTATGATGAAGAATTTGAAGAAGAAGAAAAAAAATAAGGTTAAGATGTTGACATGTAAGATGAAGATGAAAACGACAATGAAAATATAAGACCAAGAAATTTTAGAGGTACAAACTAAATTGAAAGTTTATGGTTTTAACTTAAAAGATATATTAAAAATATTTATAGCACAGTAAGCGATGAAAATTTACATGACTTTTTAATGGAGGCACTTTGGAGAAGACATGTCAAAATGAAAAAAGAAAAACCAGATGAATCCTTAACTGAGATTTTTAATATATTATTAATTACTTAAAATTTTTGAATGAAAAAAAAAATAATTTTTTAGTGGTACCGACTTAGGATTTTGGGGTAAAAAAAATTTTTTTCTTATGGTACCGACTTAGGATTTAAAAAATTGAGTGGTACCGACTTAGACCCCCCATTAATTAAAATTTTCTCTATAAAATGACTAGCTATTATCATTATTTATAGATTAGACACATTCTATTAGAAATAATTTTAAAAATCACAATAAAATGATTAAGTTTCAAAGTTTTGATTAAATCTGATCAATATTACCTGATTATTCACTACTCAGATCCATATCTAAAAATATGGCATCTAAATAATTATTTCTAAACTCTTCTCCAGCTTTAATATAAAACAATTAAAATTTATAATTTAATAATTAAATCATAAATTCATTTAAATTTATTAAGCTAAGTAGTTTAGTCGATTTGCATTATTTTAGACTTTAATGTTTAATGGAATTTAGATAGTGTTATTTTCCTCTTGAGAATAATGTAATCCGTCTTGTTACTATTATAATATTATCTTAATTTTTATTTTTCTTTGAATGACTATAAGAAATTAAATATTTTTATTATATATTATAGATTTGAATAAAATTAATCCTCCTAATAAAATTGTATATTCATTCATAGAAAATAGGCTAAAACTTACAAACAAAATTGCAAATATTGTCTGATTTTTCTTCCAGAAATAATCCAGAAGTGTAGACGAAGGTTTATTAATTCTAGAGATCATTTAATATTGTGAAAACAAATCAATTATTATTAGCATTTTAGAAATAAAAAATATTTAATTATAATAAAAAATAATAAATTCACAATTACTTAAATATAATTTTTTCGATTTTTAATTTTAATTTATTAATGATTTTTTTAATAAATTAACTTTTAACTAATCAACACATCTACTAAGCTTATTATATGATAATTAATTTTATTTTACATATTTCATTTAGAAATTTAATTTTTATTTAATATGGTAAAAACTAAGAAATTTCACATATTCCAAGCAATGACTATATAACTCTTTTATTTTCCAATAATTTATCCTAATTATTTTTAAATAAACTATTAAACTCAATTAAAATCTGTAAAATGTTGTTCACAATAAAAATCATTAAATTAAAATCCTTATAAACCATAATAATTTAAAAAATTTTCATAAAATAGAATTAGAAGTTAATGATAAAAGAAACTTCTCTTACATCTTTATTATTATTATTAAAAGGAAAATGCATTATCCAATTTATATTCTTTAAAAGTAAATATCTTTTAAAGTTTTTTAATTAAAAATTGTAGGAATCCATTTAAATTAGAAAATTTTATTTAAATTAATTTAAAATACATCATTATTTTTGCAGTTAAAATTATATAGTTTAAATGATATTGAGCTAATTCGATAGAGAATTCAAATTAAATAGACTTAATCTTTAACGTTCTATTTTATCACATCCCTGAATTGAGTTAACTTGACTTTAATTAAATACTTCTAAGTTGTAAAAATTATACCTTCACACTAAAGTCAAGTTAACTCTTAGATATAATAAAATATTACCGCCAATAATCAAGTCTAGCTAATTTAGAATTCTTTCTCAAACGAGGCAGAGATCGTTCAAATTAACAGACTTTACTGCCTTATATTGATTTAATTTAAATTTATTAAAAATTTGACTCTCTTATTTGAGTTAATTATACAATATTGTGATGAATCATTGTTGTCCATGAAAGAATCCGATTTATTCAAGTTTTCACCTTAAATTTTTTATTTTTTGGAAAAATTATCATTATTTTTTGGCTCATCAAATAATTTAGAATATTCTATTATTCATAATATAACTGAAATATTATATATTCCTATCTCTTATTTTATAATATAATAATAATAAACTAAATCAATTTTGGATGATTAAAAGAGAGCTCTTAATTAAATTGTTATTCATATATTATAGGTTTATTATTGAAATTTAGAATAAAAAATATTAAATAGAGCTTCCTTGTTTTTTTAATTTTAAACAAAGATTTAATTATTCTATTCTTAATTTTCTTGCTTGAGGACATTATTATTAAATATCTCCTCATGACTGGCGAGAGATCCTGAAAATTATTAAAATTATTTATAATTTTATTTATGTAAATTATTGCATCCAGTTTATTGAAATATTTTTTGGATTTTCATAATTAATTAAATAAATGAAATGGTGTTTTAATTTTAAAATATTTAATATTTTTGTTAAAAATAATAATAGATATTATTAACATAATTCTGTGATTATGACATGGACATTTCTAATATTTGTTTATAACTTAATATTTCACCATGCTTAGTTGATTCCTCTTTTTCAATAAATTACTAAACAGTATTCTAATTATTATTTTAATAAATAGTAATAAAAAAACATTAATACTTGAATAACAACTTATAGCAATTTATATTTAATTTATCTCGTTTTTTATTAAAATTAATGCCTAAAATTTAAATTTAAATTAGCATTTTAAAGGAAAACAGTTAAATGCAAAAAATTATTTAAAAAAATATTATATTAATATCCAAATTATATAAGGATGAATTAGAATTTAATAAAAGT
This sequence comes from Oxytricha trifallax, assembly GCA_000711775.1. NCBI lineage: Eukaryota > Ciliophora > Spirotrichea > Sporadotrichida > Oxytrichidae > Oxytricha > Oxytricha trifallax. The sequence goes on from ARYC01000051.1 coordinate 151,502, forward strand.
CTCTATTGAAGATTTTAATAAGAATGCCCCTTTAATTTTAATTTTTTGGTTAATTATTATTTTTGATTAAAGCGTCTATGTTTGCTTTTGCTGATGAGATAACTGGAGTTTGGGGTAAACTGAAGCTTGCGCTTGTTGAATCTTGACTTAAATTTTCTTTTCTTTTCACTTCATCATTTAATTTTTTACTTTCTTAATTAATTATATTTTAAATTACTCATTTAATTATCAAAATATATCAATAAATTTCAAATTCTTTTATGATTATTATTGTAATAAAAACTTTCTTTGTCGAAGTCCAATTAAATTTTAGAAAGTTCTTAATAATTTTTCTTTTATTGCTAGAAAATTAATGCTATTGTAGGAATACATTTGAATGGGAAAATTAAATTTAATTAATTGTTAATTACCTTCAATTGTGTTTCTGAGAAATGTCTCAAAACCATAGCATTATAATACATTCTGAGTAGCGCAATAAAATAAGACGGTGGTTGTTATTGCTAATTATGATATTATCTCTTACCTTATTCGAGAAAAAAATTATCATATTCTTTTTATGTAGTTTTAGTTCTTAATATTTCGCTTCCAGAGATGATTCAGGGATACTACCAATAGTAAATATAGTCCAGCAAAAATATCGGGATCTCTTGTTGAATCTATTTGTTCTGAATTTCGAGCTACTTTAGGATCTGATAACAGCCATTATATTGATATTTAATAAATTTAATTTTTATTTATTTTCCCAAATTTAATGTACTAATTTAATAATAAATATTTGAATCATTAAATTACTATTTTATGTGATCTCAATCAATAATAAACTTTAACATCTCTCAGTTTTTGCGATTATATATTAATATTAAGCTTTATTATAAATTCAAATATATAATATAATTTAACTGATTGTTACTGTGACGTCATTTTAATAATATTTTCTTATACATTAAGGCCTGGATGTTTTTTCTACAAATGCCTCCTAACATAAATCGAATTATTATTTCATTAAATTTGTTTTTGCATTAGTATGGTCTAAAATTAAAGAGTTTACTTTAAAATTATTATGTATATTTAAAAGTAATAAAATAAATATTTGAATATTTTTTTTGAGTTAGATTCAAATTGGTCGTTAATGCTTAAGTTGAAACCATAAAATATTAATAATTATTTTCTAATACTCAAGATATATTTCAATTTACAAATTTAAAGATTAAATTTGGAAAATTTAGATTAAAGAGTGAGAGAAATGTGAGTGTAAATGGCATTGAATAATTTAAGAAGAATAGATAGAAATAAAAGTCATAAACATAATTAAATAAATGCCTTAAGATAATTATTAAGGATATATTCTGCTTGAAATATTGCAAAATTGAATTATTAATTAATTTTTTAATATTTTATTTAAAAGATTAAAAATTTTTATATTCAAAGAATAATTTTAAATATAAATTATAAATTTTTAAATAAATTATAATTCATTTATATTTTATAGACAGACAATAAAATGGTTCTAGAAATAAAATAATACTACCAACTTATCTATTTAAGTTTCAATTAGGTTTCTAAAAATATTTTAGTGCATTCATTTTTTAGTCTCTTAATTCCAGATTAATATTATTTAAATCTACTCTATAAATTACTAATATTATTTGGATGCCCCCCATATATCTGGAATTTTTTTAAATTCCAGATCTGTGAAAAATTTCCAGATTCAGAAATTCCAGATTCCTGCTGGAATTCCAGATTCATTCTGGAATCCCTTCATAGATCTGGAATTCCAGATATGTATCTGGAATTCTATCATATCAATAATGATTATTTTTTTTTAAAAATTCACTAGATAAAATATTTTAAAGGAAATTCTGACTTATAGGTAATATATTAATTATAATATACTGATAAAACATATAATTTTCCATCAACAACCTATATTTTTTTGTTATGTATTCTTCTAAAACTATTTCATCTCAACTTCATAATTCAATTTTAATAATCAGAAAAATTAATTATAATTATTATTTTTAGTTAGTAAGTATAAACTGAAGATCAAGTATAATGAATAATTAAAATGAATGTTTATTTAAATGATTTATTAATTAAAAAGCATCTTTAAACAAAACTATCTCCAATTTCAAATATCAACATCTCATGGTTACCATTATTCTTAGTAGCTAAGATTAGTTAGTTATTTTGCTTAATTGGGTTATATATAGGAGAATCAACTGAAGAACCTGATCATTGGACCAGATCGCATATGTCAACTACAACCACTATATTATTCATTCCTTAATTTCATTTATTTTTAGGAAAACCAATTGAGGATAATTCGCCGGTAAAAACATTTCGCATGTCTGGGGATTGAACCAAGCGTTCTCTTATGCTGGGCAGGCTGTCAACCTCCTGCCCATCTGGTCTTATGATAAATTATTATTTTTATTTCAATAAAGTTATAAATTTGACTCAGTTTAGATTGGCTTGGCTGGTCCTGGGAGGTAACCACCTAGGTCTGGTGTTGGATGGTAACAGCCGAGTTAGACTCCCCTGTTTTTTATCGAAAAACCTTAACTGTTACACTGTGCATACAGTCTTTTTCTCCAACATCCGAATGTGCATGTGAAAAATATTAAGAGTATCAGAACAAACTTGACTTATTCAAGACCTACAATAAATGAATCGCTAAAAGAGCATGGAAATCAAAAACTTACCTTTTCTTGAATCTTAGCCTTGACAGTCTTGATGGCATCTAATGTTTCGAGGTAAGAAAGCTCCATTTCTCAAACTAATTTATATATTAAGATTTTAAATTATAATTCTACGTTACCTTAGAGTTACTCTCTCTTACTGCTATATATTTTCATATTTAAACAGTATATAATATTTTTTAACAAAGTGAATCAAAATTTTATGTTCTATAATAAATTAATCATGTAAAATATTAGAAAAGACATTTTTGTAATATTCCATGTCTGATCAGAATGTTATTATTTAATATTAATAATTCTTTCAATTTAAAGCTTGATGTTTTTAAAATGAAATAAAAATTACATAAATTAACAATATTTTGAAAAAAATTAATTATTATATATTATAACCTTAATTTGTAAATATTAACATATTATAATTTGGAAATTATTTTTAAAAATTATTAAAAAATGAGTTCCACAACTATATCTGGAATTCCAGATATAATTCTGGAATTCCAGAAAGAATCTGGAATTCCAGGAATATTTCTGGAATATTTTTCTGACTTTTCACAGATCTGAAATTTAAAAAAATTCCAGATATATGGGGGGCATCCTATTATTTTCTCAAATAATTTTATAGATAAATTTTATGAATAATATTAATTGTCTAAATATGTCATAATATATAGCTACAGAAAAACTATAGATTCTAAACACAAGTTAGATTGTCCTAAAGTCAAATTAAATTCCAAAATTTAAAGCTTTTAGAGCTCTTAGTGTTTTTAAACAACTTATAACCCCCAAACCCCTTAATTAAGTATCTTATGATTTTATTTGTAGATTATAATTGGAGTTTGAGTATAAATATAAACCAATCAAAACCCCAAAACCCCTTAATGAGATTAATGTGCTTTAATTGTTAGGAAATTATTTTAGGGTTGGAGTTATAAATAGGTTTTAATGAGAAATATAAAGCAAAAGTATTTAACTTAATCACTAAAATTAACTTTTGGATAATGTTTAAGTAGTCTGAATATTATTTTTCTTAACCACAACTCTATCTGATCTGCTCTATTGAAGTGTCTGATCTTGAGTTTCGTTTTATTATGAATGACTCTGTTATTTATTTTATTTATTGAGAGACTCTAGTTTAATCTATTAACAACTTGATTCTTTGCTTAGAATCTCTCACGTTGTAGAATTGTAAATGTTGCTAGGCATATCGCAATCTTGTATTACTGATGCTAAAGCCCATACCTCCCGCCAAAAATCACCATCTCTCTAGTCCTCTCTTTCTGTATAATAATCTGGAGTTCCAAATACAGTCCCAAGTCTTGGTACTTCCACTCTTTAGGCTCTGTTGAAATAGATTATTGCTACTCTTACTGTGAAAAGTTAAAAATTATGTTCTTTAAATCTCTGTGAACAAACACTAAAATGAGAAGCTCTTTAATTCATTGTATGGTCTGAGTTGCATATCATCCAAGCTAATTATGATTCCTTTGATCTGTAATGAAATCTCTTTGTGTCATTTCATAGAGTGGGAGTCTGAAAGCAACATGATCATTGGCAAGGAGAATAGAGTCTAGCTTTATTAAGTACTTACACTCTTTAAATTTTGCTTGAGTGAGTACTTGATACTCGTTAGTTAACTCCATCGAATATTTATTATCACTTAAGAGATAGTTGAAAGGATAAACCTTGTAAGCATATTGATGATCATTGATAACTTTCTTATCAAAGGAGTCCTCCAGTATAAGATAACTTTAGAGAGAAGTATCTTAATCTATCTAAGTAAGAACTGGTATTTTCTTGTATTGAATTTCGATCATGATTTTTGTGATTTCAGAGGTTAGTTGGTTGCGTGCCTTCTTTATGCACTCTAACTCACTAGCCTATTCTGGCACTGCCACTTTAGAATATTCCCTGAATTTTTTTTAGAGAAGCTTCAACTCAACTTTCTGCTTTTCAATTTTTATTTCTTTTTTGTGAGCTTTTAAAATATGTTTCTTCAAGTCTCTTGTATGAGAGTACTACTTATGGCACTCAAAGCAAGCATACTTCCCATCGATTTTTTCATGCTTTAGGTATAAAGTAGCCTTGGCTTCTCTATGCTCCTTCTTATTTCTATACCAGCTTGATTTATGAGCAAAATCTCTCTCACACAGCTCACAAAAATAGACTTCAACTTCATTAATTTGTATAGGAATTTCATTAATACCTTTCTCCTACTCTCTGTCTCCTACACACTTGTTTGTCTTTAACTTTCTATAATTGATTTAAATTTTTATAATAGAGACCTCAAGTGATAGCTCTGGTAGTTTTAAGAGAGTTCATCTCGCAGCTATCACACTTTTTATTGCTCCCAAAGGTAAGTCTCATTTAGTTTTATGGAAGTGCTGTTGTTTTTCTTAAAATGTTAGCTCTCATATTTAAATTTGAATTTAAAATTATAAAACTGCATCTATAACTGAGAGCTTGTTTGAGAGCTCTGCAAGTCTAAAAATTTCAAGTGAAGTTTTATGAGTATTAGACAAGAAAAAGAGCACTAAGAGACGAACCAGCTCTTAATATGATTGAGAAAGTAACCTTTTTTACTATCAATAATAAATTGATTACAGCACGTACCGATTAAGGAGGTGCACCTAATTAAGTATGTACTATTTTAGGAGGTATTTTGTGATTTTATGATTAAAATTAAGGTGTTCCTAATTAAGTTCTAGCAATTTAGGAGCTGCTCCTAATTAAATACATACCAATTTAAATTTAAAAATATGGAACTATAACAGTATAAATTGATATCAATCTCTCAAGTTTGAAACCAGTTCTCAAAACCTTCTCCATATCCTTCTAAGAGGTTGACCTCCTATAGGATGCCCATATTTAATAGTAAGTTTTACAGAGGTATATAATTGAAATCAATAAACTTAAATTTGAATATCATTTCTTAGATCTGTAAACAAGATGGAGTCAATGAATGATGCAATGAAAAGAGTGCAAGCACAAGAATTGATTCAAAGATTTAGAAGCAAGGAGGATTTGCATCGCTACCTGGTGCAGCAAGGTAATGAAATCATACTAACTAATCTTGATTATGTAGTTGGTTTGTTTCTACCAACGATGGAAGGTACTAAAATTTTATTTCTAAGAGCAATACTCTGCGAAGAGAAGAAAGCTTTGAAAACTTAAGATGTGAAGTTTGCAGAGATTCCAAACTATCCAGACATCTCTGTGACTAACTTATATGATGATGCTTTGAATGACCCAGATGTTTCGCTGTACCTGCCTACTAAGAAGCAGTTGTCAAATAAACTGCCTGAAAGAAACTATTTCTTTGGCATACTTGCAACAATTAAAGGTGATTACTTGAAAGAAATTATTCAAGAATCTCATAAGAAAAGGTACAGCATCTCTTCAGAAGATAAGGACAAACAAGGGATCAAGATAAGTGAGAGCTGGCTATCAGAGCTGCAGAAGCACCCTTATATTTCAAGTAAGATTTGTAGCTTAACTCTTTAGAAAAATCTGGAACTGGCATCTTCTTGATGAAGGAATAGAGCAAGCTTCACAGAGAGCGAAAGTCGCAGACAAAGTATGAAGTTAGCAAGAGACTTTATTCAAATATTTAGCCTCCAGAGTCGATGAACATAGATGCAGGAGCTGGCAGCAAGAGAAGAAACTTAGGCCAAAGCAACCCTTAAAAGGTAGAAAAGTCAGATCTTCGAAAGAATTTTAAATGTTACTTGTATATTCATTAACTTAACTACAAAACTTATTTATATACATTCACTCTCCCTTCTTTCGCACACTTTTAAGCCAATAAATTATCTACTCTCTTCGCTGAGCTTTTAATAAAGTCAACTGTATCAATAGGTAGGTCATGCATCAAGTGGTAGAGCAGCAGTTTCTTGTAATGGCTTTCTAATATACCCCAGTAGAACTCAATTTCATTAAACTATGAACTGTAACACTGGCGTAATTCGAAGTTGTTAATAACTTTTCCTTGTTTCTTTAGTCTTATGAACAGAAAGATAATTAACGAATAGTATAACCTCTTATTCAGGGTATTTCTCTCTCAGCTGCTCTAAGAACTTATATACTGCTCTGTCTAAATATAGAGGTGATGAAAAACATAAGTTTCTAAACCAGCATCCTCGCTAATTCCTCCAAGAATTGCAATTGTTTATACCTTGACTTTCTAGTCATATACTTCTATATTACTATGCCTCTTATACCAAGACTTCTAGATAAAAGTGTTGAAGGTAAACACAGCCTCGTCAGCATGTATAAACTTAATATTATTAGTAGTAGCTCTCTGCATTTAATTATAAATATAATTTAGGTTATTGTTGTATAATGGCAGAGTGAAATCAATCACTCTCTTTATTCGATTCACACATTTGTAAGTGATAGTATTTCGTTTAGATTATGCAGAGATCTTCAACTCAGGGAACTGGCGGTGAGACATATTAGCTCGTTGGTCGAGAGAGAAGTGAGCCCAATACTTCAAAGTTTTCTCAACAATAAGATAGTCAAATGGCTTTTATAGAAACTTTGTCTTCCTCTCAGGCAGAGAATTAAACTATTTTAGCTTTAGTTATGCTGCTATAAGGCAGTGGGAGCGAACAGTTGATGAACTTTTCTTTAAGAGCAGTGCAATTGACTTATAATTAAGTACTGGTTTGACTTATACACTGCATATTTAACATCCATTTCGCAGATTAACTCTAAATCTACTCTTCATCAGAAATATACCCCAAAAGCTTGCTGTTTTTGTCTCGAATTTAATTAATTACCCCAACCCCTAACAAATTCTCGACAAATCAAAGCACTTATAAACCTCATTAAGGGGTTTTGGGGTTATTATTACAGGAACTTGCTTAAGTTGAATGAAGTTGTTTTTGTTTTTAATTTTCTTGAACTAAACTAAAGTAAGTTGAAATAAATGAAACTGAGAGAATTTTTATATTATGATAATCCTTATTACTTAAATTATTACTATAAAATATGAAAGAGAGTGTTAACGGTATGCACTAATTTGAAGAATAAAAACTGATAGAAATTTCAAGCACGAAATGTTATTCTAATCCTATGTTGAATATTGTATACATTAATTTTTTCTACAATAGAGCAATAAGATAATAAGTAGTGGATAAAGCAAAAATTCTTGGTTGCCTTGGTAGTTTCACAATCACACAGAAAGAGGTTTAAGCGTTAAATTTATTTAAATATTCTTTGTCAGTGATTCCTATAGCATAAAATTGCGATAAGGAAAGTATGTCTTATTTTAATATCAAACATGAAAATAATCAACTCTTTAATATAAGCATATAAAGTAAGAAATTATTCATAATTATAACAAGTGGCTCATCATTTTTAATTATAAATTAATGTCAAACTTGAACAAGTAAGTTAGCTAAGGTCAAGATGTACCACAAAGACAAGCTGAAAGAGTTTGTTTAAATTAAGTCTTCTAATATTTATTAAATTTATAAAGACTTTTATATTTTTTTCGAGTTTATTTAAAACCTCAACTATTCCATAAAAATCAAATCACTATTATTTATGATTAAGTATTTTTGGGTTTTTGACTCCTCAAAATGTTTAAGCCACATTTTTGAATAATTTATTTGGAATAATGCAAGTTAGAGTTTGAAGAGACGAAGTATAAAAAAGGAAGCTCTTATAATTGATATTTACATTAAAAAAGATGAAATTGCATAAAGATGGTATAAAGATAAAATAATAGGATTTCATTTTTAAAATAAAATAATAATTATTAATTTAAATTAAGAGAGGCAATTAGAAATAAAGAATTAATTATGTAACAAATGTCGATCAATATAATAGTTTAATACAATGAGCATTTATTTTATTATAATGCAAATAAATGCTAAATATTGTATCATACTGATTATCGAAAATTAAAAATTTAAAAGATTTATATTATTTTTTTATCAACATGATTTTAATCATAAGAGTCATCTAATTATTAATTTTAGAGAATTTTATTGCGTATAAATTTTTAGGTGACAACTTACTTTAAATTTTAGGGCAACAACCATATTCGATGGCAAATTTTCTAAACTCCTAAATTTGTTTCTAATTAATTTCAATTTATTAATATATCTTAAAAGAGACACTTTAAATGTTAATTTTTATCATAGCAATTTTAATATGAAAATTGTTTTCAAAAATACTTTTATATTTGTTCAAATTAGTTAAAATGAAATTTAATAAGAAATTCTTGATATGATTTACCACTTACCTGCAAATTTACTTTTAAATTAATAAATTATTTATAACTATTTCAAAAAATAATTTAGAAATATTTTAATTTTCAAATAATGCATGCCTTCATCAGAAAAAATCTATGATCTAAATTTTAGTTTGATAGTATTACAAAATATAAATCATTTTTAAATTAATATAAATTTTTGGGGGGGAAGTTTCCTGTCCCCAAAAAGGTAGTTTCCATCCCCCTTCGGAAGTTTCCTGACCCATACATAAAAATATGTAATTTTTATAATTTTCAAAGAATCTCTATCATCAATTATGAGATAGTTATTTATAATTTGGCTTCAAATATCATTTCTAGCTTGATAATGAATTTAAATTTTAATGAAAATCACATTAATTATTAATAAAAAACAATTATTTTAGCCTTGTTTATATTATAATAATTTGATAAAGAATAATTATGTACCTTGAAAATTATATATCAATAAAAGGTGTTTAGTACATGGTTATGATAATTGAAATTGAAATTTATTTATTTCTAATATCTTTATTGCCAAACAATATAAAATTAATGTTGGAGAAACTTCCCCTCCCCCAAATTTTATAATAGAAAACAATTATAATTGATTTTCTTTTTGACTTTTTTCTATTCTTAAATATAAAGTTTAATAGAGAGATTATAATGGATATTTTAAAAATATTTTTCTGTAAAGTTTCTTAATATAATTATAAAATGTAAGGGTAATAACCCTCTGGCGGGGTCAGATCAAATTTTTTCTCAAAATTTCACAATATCGCATAAATGAAAAAACATTAAAATAACTTGTTATAACGGAATAAATAGGTCTTTAAGGTTAATCTCGATCTTTTTAAGAAGTATAAAAAGCCTAATTCATAGTTTAAGTCTAAATTATCTTTGAAATAACAATAAATTTCATATAAATTAAAAATTAAACAATACTTAATTTTATATGAAATTTATGAATCAATTAAAATCTTTTCTGGCTTATTTATATTAAATTTATTGTTATTTCATAGATAATTTAGACTTAAACTATAAATTAGGCTCTTTATACTTCTTAAAAAGATTGAGATTAACCTTAAAGACCTATTTATTCCGTTATAATAAGTTATTTTCATGTTTTTGTCATTTATGCGATATTGTGAGATTTTGAGAAAAAATTATATCTGACCCCGTCAGGGGGCCATTACCCAATTGTAATAACAATAATATTTGCTCTATAATTTATTAAAACTTAAATTAATATTTATTTACAATACCAAGACATAAAATATTTAGATAGTGAAAAAACTTAAGGCAGTGAAAATAATTAAAATAATGTTAACTAATAAATATGTCAATTTAAGTTAAATTCCTAGATTTCTTGAACTGACATGACTAGTAAATATTGGATAAAGTTAAACATTTAAAAATAACTTAAAATAAATTTGCTTTTCAATTAGAGATATTAATATTTAAAGTACAGATATCAGATTAAGACGAAAAATTATTAAAGGTACTTAAATTAAAAAAAATATTACTAAAAATATATTATAGGTAGGATTTGATCTTTTTTATTATTTCAGATCGAAAAGAATACCACTTTTCTAGAAGAAACAATGCTTTTTTAATTATGTTCTTAAATAAAATAAAACAATATAAATACTATGCATGCTAAAATTCATAAAAAATGTTATTCAACTTAAATATTTTTAATCAGAGAGATTTTAAAATTTTTGATAAAAAACCGAATCCTCTTATACTATAAATTTAATTACTATAAAATAATGTATAATTCTTATTCTACAATATGAAGTTTATTTCCCAAGTAACATTTCTGTTTGAATTAATATTATTTAGGATTTATAATTTAAATTATTTAACTTCATGAATCACTTAAATATATTAATACTAACTTTATAATTTAAGAAGATAAATTTTAATATAATAATATAATATTATGAGGTACAATATGTTAAGTAATATTATCAATATAATATAGAAATTATATTTAAATAATAAATTTTTAAAAGGAATACGGATCTTACTATTATTCTCTGCTTTTTGCTAGAATAAATTAAATTTAGTTTAACATTTGAATAAATTTGTAAATAATTTGGCAATATTAATTATTTCATCAAAGGATCATTATAAACCCCAAATGTATTATTCTTAAAAAATGAAATAAAAATAAATTTAATATAATTTTAATCATTCATATTTTGGAGTGTATTAAAAAATTTATAAAATTAATTTATCTAGTTAGTTAAGTAAAATTAAAAGATGATAAATTTGATAAAACATTTTAAATTTTTACATTAACTTCTTATTTATATCATAGTAACTATATCATAGTAAAATTATTTTAATTAAATATGTGGGAAGCAAATGCTTGACTATCTAAATCAATAGGAAATTTCTTTAGTTTAAATATATTTACATTTCTTATCAAATATCAAGAACACAAAATATTTAAATTTTACAAGGGAACACTCAAAAAGTCTAAAATTCACAAGGATTCTCAATTTTATCATTAAAATACATTATTTTAAAATGAATTTAATACTAATTTTTATGCTAAAATATAAATATTAATATTAATATTACACAATTTATGAAAATATATAAATATATAAAATCTACGATAAGTTTATCATTGCATATAATGAAGAATTTATGCAATTTTTAAGTATTTTATTAATAGTAAAAATAAAGAGACAAGATTAAGGGTATGTGATTAAATTTAAAATTATAAATTTTGCATTATAAATATTTTGCAAAGTAAAATAATCAATTATTGAATAAAAATTGGATAAATTTAGGATTTATTCTATTCTACTAAATTTATATGTGGTCAGGCACCTTCTAGAATGATTTAAGTCGTAATTATCGGCCATAATATAAGGTCTTCCTTAATTTTCCTAAAAATTATCACCATCAATGAATAAAACTGAGAATTATTTAGAGTTTCGATTCTTTAGAATGTTCCCATAAATAAAAGATTATCAGTATTTTTAATCCTAATTTTAACTGATCATTTATTATAAAAAATAAAACTAACCAAATGACAAACGTAATTTATGTGGTAATATTAATTTGATAGTATAATATATAAATTCTTGTAGAGGGTAAAATATTTAAAATTAAAAAATTATATCTCCTTCTCTATTATAAATTAAGCATTTTTTCTTTACCTGGTTAGTTAAATTATAATACACTCAGGAGCAATATAAGCAATATAATATGAGCTCATTTCCTCTCCATTAACATATACTGGATCTAAATAATTGATTTAATATTCAGAGTTTCAAAAATCTCAGAAATTTTTGCTTCTGCTTAAATTTTTGATTGCATCTACTTTAGTATGTAATGATCAATAATTATTTAAAAAGTTAATATATTATTGAAGCAATTTATGATATATTTTAATCTTATAATCAATAATTTAAGAATGCAATCTAAAATCAAAATGCTATATTAGCCCTATTTATCTCTTAATTCATCATAATTTCAACAATCAATTTATATTAAATATTAAGTTTAATAATAAAATATTTAATTATAATTGATATTTTTTACTTATTAATCAAGACCTATTAAACAGTAATCGATTTTTCATCACTCATTATTTTCACATAATATTAATAAATTTAGACAAGTCAAGTTATTATAAAATAATCGACATTTCTGTAGTTTTTAGAAGTTAAGTTCTCTACATTTCTATATTTAGAAGTCTAGGGTAATAATTCCGGCATGCTATGAAGTACTTCTATAAAATCATACTAGACAAATAAATGTTTTAAACCAAAAATATAGAAAAATGAAATAAATAAAAATAGATATTCCTCAGAAAGTTTTTCTTATTAATTTAAATTATTGATTATATAGAAGAGGTATAATGATTTGAGAATTTTTGAATCAGAAAATGCTTTTAGGATGACTTTTTCCAAGAAGTAAGTCAAAACTTGAATAAATTAACGAATAAATATTTAGAGTAAAATCCAATCCACATGCCTTCAATTTAAATATTAAAAAAAAACATGACAATAGAACGTACAATAAGAAGAAGTTACTTTGAATATATTAAGTTTTGATCTCAATATTTTGGGATAATTAAGTTAATACTAAACTTTTTAATATTAATTAATTTGTATTTAGGTACAAGTAAAAAAACATAATCTTAATAAAAAATGATCTTATAAAAATTGAGATTCTTTTTTTATTAAAATTCAAATTTAAAATCATTAATCTTCTATATATAAAAAGAAATAATTGTCTATATTTTATTTAAAAAAAACTTATTGGTTAAAATATAGTTAAAATTTTATATGCCAAAATTTTTCAAGAAAATGTCAGATGATCAATAATTGGTATAACTTTTACTATAAAAGAACTAATTATAGAACCTAACTTTAATACTAAGTGGACATTCTTTATTTATTTGAAAATTTTAAAGTACCTCAAACAACACCTCCCCTAATTTTTTTTCTAGTTATAAATCAATATTGTAGGAATACATTCGAAATGGGAATATTATAATTAATTAAATAAATATGATTAAAATTTGTGGCAGTTAAAGTTGGCCAATTTAAACGATCTTGGGCTCATTTGATAGGGAATTCAAAATTAGCTGGACTTATTATAGGCGGTACTATTTTATCGCATCCCTGGAGCGAGATAACTCGACTTTAATTAATTGCCTCTAAATTCATTTAATTATACCCTCACATTAAAGTAGAGTTATCTCGCTCCAGGGATGCGATAAAATAGTACCGCCAATAATAAGTCCAGCTAATTTTGAATTCTCTAGCGAATGAGCCCAAGATCGTTTAAATTGGCCAACTTTAACTGCCACGATTTTGATTTAATATTTATTTAATTAATTATAATATTCCCATTTCGAATGTATTCCGACAATAATCAAAACATATTCAAATATGTGCAAAAATCAAGAATTTAAAAACAAAATATTTGTTTGATAAATCTTATAACGAAGTAAGCGTATTTTCTATTATAATGGTTTGTGAATTTTTAAATCGATCTGATGTTAAACAAATTATATTTTATATGAATAGGTGAAGTTTTTTTATATTTAATTATATTAAGCAAAATCATAAAATCATAGAAATATGAAAATGATAATTTTAGTATATATTAATTAAACAGTAAGCTTTCTCCAAATTACTGTATTTAAATTATATAATAATATATTTTATAAAAAAATGTAAGGACTTTAAGATAAATTAAGAAATATAATACTTGTAAATTCGTTTTAAAAATTTTAAACAATTTCACTCTTTATATTTACCAAAACAATTTTTTTAATCTTCATGATTTTTTGCACAAATTTTCATTATATATTTATCAATTTTATTTTGCCTAAAAAAATGTAAGGGGTGTTTATAGATACCTGTTAATTAAAATTAAAATAATATTTTTTAAAATAATTTAAATTTGTATTATTTAAATTCGAAGTAATAGTAAAGAGTGGAGACAGGTCTAAAACCTGATGTATAACTGAAATAAATTTTAGATAACTAATCTAAGTTTATAATATTATAGTTTAGTACCTTATAGCACCTGAAGGAAAACTAATAGAATAAATCAATTCATTAATAATAAAAGACTTATTTTTGAAATAAATAATATTCTTAACTTAAATAGTAACTGAGGGTTATGAAAGCAACTATTTTGTGATAATAAATAGTATAAATAACATACTCTCTTTTATAAATAATTTTACTATCTTTCTTATGAATTATTTTTATATTATTTTTGAAGTATATTTGAAACTTGAATAAAACGGAGAATAATAGGGAAGGCTTCAACATTTAACTTATTGCTTTACTACAAATAAATAAAGATTTGTGAGATTCCAGTTTTCATTAATTGCTATAATTAATTTATTAATAATAGACCTACTTAATATTAATAAATATTACAAATAAAAATTAAAATGAAATTTTAATTGAAAAATATCTTTTACTTATTTTATCTTTTTTTTATTAATTTTTAATAAAAACTATTAAATATATCATTTTATTATATTTAATTATATATTTAAATTGTAAATTATGTTGAAAAACAAAAATTAATGATATTTTATTAGAGAAAATTGAAGTAGTTTTTTTTATTTAGTTAATGATAATATAATTTTATATGAATAAATTATAAAAAATAAATAAAATATTATATAACTTTGTCATATTTAGAAAATATTATTTTTATTAAAAAAAACTTTCATAATAATTATATTATTGTAGTTTTTATATTAAATATAAAAGCTATATCACTGAATCTTTGAACAATATATTTAGGAGCCTTGGTTGATTAACAATTGATTATTTTGATTATTTAGTAAAATATTTTATTACGATCAATAATTTCTTAATTTACAATGAGACTATTTTATTTATATATGCTAAAAATAATTTATTCCTAATATTTTATTCTAATTTAATTAATTATAAATTAGTTGGCTTTAATCATGAAATAGTTAAATACTAAATAATTAAGCCAATTTTATTTGTTTTTGTATTTTCAGTAATTTCAGTAATTTCAGTAATTTCATTAATATCTGAATAATTATTAAATAAACCCTATGTCTTTACAAGTAAAGTAAAAGTAAATTGTTTTAGTTGTAAAATAAACGAGTATTTTAAAAATTTAACTTACTTTTATATAAAAATCTTTTATTTAATTAATTTCTTCTTCATAATAAATTATTAACGTGCAAACAAAAACAACCCATAAATACTATGAGTAAAAGTCTTCATGGTTTATCGGTCTAGCCATGGAATAATTTTGAGACAATTAAAAAAAACTTTCATTAGGTTGTGAAAGGGAAGTATCTTTAAATAATTAAAGAATATTGATATTAAGAGAATAAAAATATTTTATAGCACTAGTGATTAAATTAAATGATAAATGTTATCATAAATTTAATAAACTTAAATCTTATAATTTATAAGATAAAGTGTAGATAATATGATTTTTTTGTAATTGTATTTTACATATCAATTCAGTTTAATCCTATTAGTTATTGGATGTAATTTTTTACTAAGAACATAATAATTTCAAGAGGAATTTTTTTAAAAAATATAGAATAATTTATTTGGGTGAAGTTTTCTGCACCCTTGCAATTTATTCGCCAGACATTTATTTTCTTTTATTTGCCAAAAATTAAAGAAGAAATATATTAATCATCATATCAATTTACCGCACAAAATATAAAGAAATCTTATTAAAATATATCTTTCAAGGCTAATAAACTATCTTGTCTCATTTCTCATAAAGAAACTATTAAAGAACTTTTCGTTTTTATTAATAATTAACGTAATTTTTCTGAAATTATTTTAATATCGATAAAATAGATAAAAATAGGAACTTTGAGAAATAAATTAAATAAAGAGATGAAGAAGTAATATTAACTGCCAGTAATTAGGAGTATTACTAAGTGTAATTAGATTTATATTTAATTAATAAATTAATAAAGAAATATATATATATTAAAAAGTGGTCAGGTGGTCTGGCCGGAGTTTTTGGTGGTCCACCGCAAATTTATTATGTAATTCATGTATAAATTACCAATGTGTAGAACTTCAATGGAACCAGCTCACCGGAGACTACTACGACGGAATCATACATGCAGGAGCGCTGTTCTAGAGGCACTGTCGATGTTACCAATAACTACATGATCGGGAGGCTTTCAGGAGGAGCACAGTCAAAAGAGGAGTTCATTCGCAAGAATTCAGGAGATGTGACCCAGCTCGTAGCCATTACCAAGGCATACAGCTCAATGAACTACGCCGATCAAGTGATCCAGAAGCCCGGAGTTGCCATTAGGGAGAGGGTACTAATCATTACATCTCTCCAAGAATGCACTGCTGATCTCAAGAAAAACGGTGATGGCTCCAGTACCCACAGGATGCCGATCTACAAGCACCCGGCTACATCCACATTCTCGATGCCCATTATGAGCTCCTAATCAAGCGCAAGAACAGTAAGATTCAAAGCATCTGGATATACGGGCCCACCAATACCGGGAAGACAGAAGTCAGTCGTATTCTGAAAGAGACATTCGTGCGCGAACAAGAAGGCAGCCGTTTGAGAACACCAGCCGGTGTCAGAGACAGAGGAGAGATTTCTAGTGAGTGAACGGAGTAGTAGCTTAATCTACACATTGGTAATTTATACATGAATTACATAATACATTTGCGGTGGACCACCAAAAACTCCGGCCAGACCATCTGACCACTTTTTAATATATATATATATATATTTCTTTATTAATTTATTAAATTTTAAATATAAATCTAATTACACTTAGTAATACTCCTAGTTACTGGCAGTTAATATTACTTCTTCATCTCTTTATTTAATTTATTTCTCAAATTTCCTTTTTTTATCTATTTTATCAATATTTATCAAGAAATGAGAGTTAATGAATGTTTAAATAAGTCAATTTTTTCCTTCATAGATAATTGTGATAAAAGAATTGAAGATTTGGGAGAAATGAAAAATAAATGAACCAACAATTAATACCATGAAATTAATCTAATTACAAGTTTTACTCACTAATCAAACTACTAATCAATCTCGCCAAGGACGGCTTTCACTGACTACTGATGCACTTGGGAATACATGCCTCGTCTGATCTCCTCTGCCTACGGCTTGATGTTCGCGGTGTACCAGGCAAGGAGCTTGCCCGCCTCCAGGGTCTCGCACTACTTCGCGAGGAGGGTGAGGATCTTCTCTGGGAGCAGGGGCCTGGCGAAGATCTTCCTGAGGAATGTGTGCAGCTGGTCTTCGGAGTTCTCCTGTATAAGCTGCAGGCGGTCCTGCATCTCATGGACCTTTGACTGGGGAGTGAGCTTCTTGTAGAGGCCGGGGTGGCTCTTCTTCAACGATTGATCGATCTCCTGCTTGAAGTGTTGGAGATCTGAGCGTGCTCCTGTTACCACCTGCCAGTGCCATGCCATGAGTGCCTCAGCCTCGTGAGCTGCGGGTGCCCCCGATCTTCTCATGACTTCGTTGACCCTGGGCAGCTCTGGAAATGACGCGAGGTGATGTCTGTACTCGTGAATTAGAGCTAGCTGATCTCTGACTTGGAGGAGGGACTGCATGATCTTGGCCTCTTCCTGGGAGCTGGTGGTCTTGTCATCCTGAGAATGTTTTTATCTCTGTAGGGTTTGGTGCCATGTTTTGTCTAATTAAATTCAAATGTTAAAACTAATATATTACAGAGAGTCGTTAATTTAGTGTAATTAAGCGGTATTAATATAATAGGTCTGATCAAAAATACTTACCTCAAATTTTCTACATATGATTTTTTGGCAAACAGTATTGCAAACGATGACAAAAAAGAATTTTTCTCTTGAGGGGGTGGCAGGGGCACCACGCGATTCTCCACATTTCATTTTACGGAAATGGAATGTCCGACTCAGACATCTATCCCAGGGGCCGAGATAAGTTGAGATCATTATTGGGGTAGAGATGTTGGGCTGAATTATGAAAATCTTGAATAACCATAACAACTTGACAAGTTTAAATCAGACATTCCTTAAGCTCAAGTGGTCCAGGGCCGCGACCAGGGTCATCTGGAACTCGCGCTGTAGCCATTGTCTGTCCATCTGCGAGATTAGGAGGGGCAGGTGTGCGATGTACTCGTGTAGTTGCTTCCTATAGGGGTTACGATAAGTGAGCTTGCTTAGGAGCGTTGGCGGATCCTGCTTTAAGCGAGAAGGAATTCCTCTGCATAGCAGTGTATTTGCCTTGGCGGATTCTCATCTAATATTATAGTATATCAATTACTCAATGAGTCTTACTGGTAGTCTACTAAAGGAGTCTTGAACGACCTCAATATCTGCCCATGCGGTAGGATCGGATGTAGCTACAGTGTGATCAGTGTTAGCCTAGTTGTTCATGATGAGTGCAGCAAGGATATTGTCCTCAACATTGCGGTTAGGGAAGCTAGTCGTTGGACATTTGAACAAGCCAGCTAAGGATATTGACAGTCTCGGAAATGTGATGCATGCTCTTGCCAATAGGTGCTTCACCTTGGGCTTGAGGGAAGGATGTGGTGTCTTCATAGAGGACGGCACTAATCTTGCTGTAGGTCATAGCAACATATGAAGTTAGAGGAACATCTCCTACAGTTTGGTCTGAGAATCTCAAGTGGTCGGGTACCAGAGTGTCCGTTAGGCCGCCTAGATTAACGACCCAGTAATGGATGCCCAGGTAGGGGATCTCCACATCCTCCACCAGGCTTAGCTGAGGGCGTCGTCTCCAACTGATCTCTTATAGTATGAATAGGGCCCACATCAGAGATGGTTTTAGTGGTTGCAGTTGTCATCTTCTACTATTAGGTTTAAATAGGGCCCCCACCTTTGACCTCGGGCATGTCTGCCCTATTTGGTAGTGTCGTTCGCGATCGTAAGGTCTGATCCATCGTTTCATCGTTGCCCCCTTCGCACATGTAGGTGCCTTCTGTAGGAAATGTGAGCTTTCTAACGGCCGCCCGCATCTCAATGCTGTGCTCGACGATCTCCCTATGGTGGGTGGTGACATTGTCGCCGAAGATGGTGGCCACCACGTCGTGAATCTCTTTCTTTGATCTCTCACCAACGGTCATGTTGTCCAGGAGGCAGCGGAGCCTGGCCTCGAAGATGGCGGCGTCGAGGGTGTGAGTGGGCGCGAAGTACGCCTGCATCTTGGGAGAGAGCTACTGCATGTCCAGCTCTGGCGTTTAGGATGAGAGGAAAGGTATTATGTCATTCGACACTCTGTTATCAGGGCTCAGCATCAGTACAGGTGGGATTGGGATTTATTATAATAATTAGTAGAGGATATTAGGAATAAAATTTAATCAAATCAACTCATTAAATTTGGTAGCTTTTTAATTTGCGAAGGCCCCCCTATATATATATATATATATATATATATATGTTTAATTACTTAAAAGCTACCAAATCTCTTATAATAATAAAAATACAATATTAAATTTGAATTTGAATTTAAATTAACAACTTCCTTATCTCTATTTATTTCATACTTTTATTATTTTATGCAAATTGTTTAAAATTGCATATTTTCATATCTGGTCAAGAAACATTCTCCCTTGTTCACATTTTATAATTTGGAGTAGGAAACTTCCCCATTTATTTTTGATGATTTATTTTAAAAATTACGGTAAAAAATTGGACAAAATATATCCTTGATTAAATAAATTATAAATTTTAGAAATAATTTTCAAGATCACAACTAATTCATAATTTTATACAAGCATTTATTAATTTTATAAAATTGAATGATTCTTTTATTTAATATAAAAATTTACTCAAAAATTATGATCCTAAAAATATTTAATTTGAAAAAGTTTTTCAAAAAGAAATAATTAAGAATTAATTTGAATAGTAAATGTAAATTATGCTAAATTTTTATTAACTCTGAAATAAACTTATAAAATAAATATATTTAAAAAAACTTATTCAGCTTAAAATATTTCATGAAGGGCATTAAATTTACAAATATGACTAGTATAAATTTAATTATTCTATTTAAATTAAATAAATTCAATTCTACGAATATATTTAAATTAATATTAATTTTTTTAATTTATTTAATTTACTATCTTAATGCAAAATGAAGGAATCTCAAAAATACTGTATTCAATTTAATAAAAATAAAATATTACATCTTAGAATTAATATTGCTTAATTAAAATTTAATTGTTGATGTTAAAAAATAATTTTTAAAAGAAAAAAGAGTTAAATTATAATTAGTTATTTATAGATAAATAAGCATCATTTTTATTTAGGATTTAAAAATTTTATTAAAGAAAATTTGAATTTAGAATTATTATAAATAAAATGAAAAATAGATGATTATAAGAATACTAATAAAAATTAAATCAAAACTTATAACAATCAACAAAAAATTAAAATCTAAAAACATTTTCATTGTCTTATCATTCTCCTTTATATTTATCTCCATTTTTCCATATTTAAGTTCTTTGACCAGTTCTTTTTGTTACAATTGTGAATTGAGTGTCTTGTCATTTCACCGCTAATACCAGGTTGGACATCTGTAAAAATAAAACCTTAAATATCATTTTTGCAACTTACTTTTTTTTAGGTAAAAAACAGGCTCCTTCTGCGTCAACATCTATAGCATTCCATTTTTTCTTAATGGATTTAATTATTATTTATCGATTTCCTATTATAATTTGTAAATGTACAAAATAATTATCATAAATAATTCATTTTTTTAATGCAAATATTTATTTATTTAAATATTATTGATATTTATTCAAGATTAATAATGTAAGTTGCTTTAAATTTGGGTTGCTATAATTTTAAATAAAATTAATAAATGAGATTAAAAACTCATTCGATATAAATATATAAAAATAATTAAAATATGGTGTTTTAAATTAAGAATTTTTTTATAGTTTAAATAATTTATAATTATGCTAAAAAATATTTATTGTTTTCATGAATAAAACTATATTATCATTATCAAATTCAGTATTATAAACAAAAGAAGTATTATAGATTGTATCATCTATGAAAAATGTCAAGTCAAAAAATTGAAATTTTTTTATTTTTATTAATATTTTAAATAAATAAAATTTAAGTTATTCAGAAAGAAATTTTTTTTCCTTTATCTATTTGAATAGCTCACTATAATCTTTTTATATTTAATTATTTACCCTAAATTTCTTGGTCTGTTCAAAATCCCTAAACTTTAAGCAAATAAATGACAAAATATTGAAATAAAATAAATTTCAAAATCTAAGATTACATTAACTATATGAAAATAAATATTTTTATATTGTCTCATTCTATTATTGTAAGAGAGTTGATCATTATTTAACTCAACTTCAACGGGTCCAACAACGATAAAAAATACAAAATAAATATTAAATAAATTAAGGGGAAAATTTTCATATAGAAAATTGATAAATTCCTTAAATTATAAAAATTATTGATAAGACGACTACTCAAAATCATCGGGTATAACCCTAATTGATTTAGAGATATGTGTATTCAAATCTCAGTATACTGATTTTAATTTTTCATTGTTACAAACTAGAACAATTTCACTATAAATATAAATCATAAAAATATAAACTTTAATTTTATAAAATTGTATGATTATTTAACAGAACAACTTGTGACAGAATTAAGAAAGTATTGTAAATTATTAAATAAAAATACATAATCATTAATACAATTTGATTTAAATTTATTGTGCTAATTACTATAATTCTTAATATAAGTAGGATCTTATAAATTCACATTTATAATTAATAAAATTACTAATTATTAGATCTCTCAGGTAATATTATAATAAATTTTATTAACTTTATGTAGACTTAACCAATCAATATAAGAATATAATAAATGTGTATCTTACTATATATTTATTATTATAATTTTAAAATACCTGAAGAACAGAAGTAAGACTAGCCAACCTAATCTTCACCTGTATATCACTTGTTTTCTACTAATATAATAACTCAAAATAACAATAAAAGTGAACAATATCATTCTAAATCTTAAAATTAATGTAATATATAAATAATAAGAAGGGATTTATTTAATAATTGGAGATTTTTAAAAAGGTATTTATAGCAAAATTATGAAAGAAAACAATATTTTAAAATCTAAGTTACAATTTTAATATATATACATAGAAAATAATCTAATGATATATTAAATAATTCATAAATGTACATTATTTATAGTATTTATTTTCTTATAAATTATAATTAAATCAAGAAAGGATTCAAATAGTTTTAATTAAAATTCAAATATTGACAATGAGGGCTCTTAACCTCGGTTTACATGTGTGTTTATATTTATAAACAATAATTTCAAGAACTTTTTTATAATGATAAAAAATAATATGTTCAAAAATTTGGGTAATAGTTTTATCTGCGAGTTCAGTTGATTATGTTTTAATTTATTTTCAAACTAAATTCTAAAAAATTAAATGAATTACCAATATTGCTAAAATAGAATTGAATCGGGGAAATTGAAAAATATATATATAACGATAAATATATGAATAAGTAACTGCCACTAATTACAATAGCTCCTAGATCAAATTTGTGAGTAAGTACTTACCGTTATGTTCCTGATGTCTCGACTTTGGTTTTCAATGTTTGACTTTGATTTTTTTTCTAAATTAGTCATTTGACCTGATTTGACCTGGAGTAATTTTCATTTATAGAGGAAAATACACGCATTTGACTATTTGACCTATTTGACCTCGGATTTTTGGTCAACTAATTAGGATACTATTATAATTAATTTTAATACTAATTTAATTATTTAAAAAAAAACATTTGACCCATTTGACCTACTTGACCTGGGTTATTTATGGTCAAGTGATAGTGTTAAAAGTGATATGTAATATATTAATGTCTATTATTATTAAAAACATCAGAAGCAGTAATGGCGCTGGAATTGCTAATGCAGAGAGTGCCGGTGCTGTCAAACCAGCTCTATCAGTGCAGTGGGTGAATGGAGCCATAAGGTCGGTGCTGCTAATGGTTCTTCTTTCCGCACTCATATCTATACTGCCGGTAGTCTTCAACAAGATCTTGATTTCATGCAATATCCCTACCTTGACACTGATGATGCCTATCTCTCTCATGAAATTAAACGATGTCGCCATTCCAATGCTAAGTCAGGTGCTCTCTCTATTGGTTCATTGAGATATATGATTGCTACAGCCTCTACCATTCGCAGCACCGACCTTATGGCTCCATTCACCCACTGCACTGATAGAGCTGGTTTGACAGCACCGGCACTCTCTGCATTAGCAATTCCAGCGCCATTACTGCTCCTGATGTTTTTAATAATAATAGACATTAATATATTACATATCACTTTTAACACTATCACTTGACCATAAATAACCCAGGTCAAGTAGGTCAAATGGGTCAAATGTTTTTTTTTAAATAATTAAATTAGTATTAAAATTAATTATAATAATATCCTAATTAGTTGACCAAAAATCCGAGGTCAAATGGGTCAAATAGTCAAATGCGTGTATTTTCCTCTATAAATGAAAATTACTCCAGGTCAAATCAGGTCAAATGACTAATTTAGAAAAAAAATCAAAGTCAAACATTGAAAACCAAAGTCGAGACATCAGGAACATAACGGTAAGTACTTACTCACAAATTTGATCTAGGAGCTACTGTAATTAGTGGCAGTTAATTATTCATATATTTATCGTTATATATTTATTTTTCAATTTCCCCGATTCAATTCTATTTTAGCAATAATAATATTTAGGGGTGAAATGTCTTAATATTTATATTTAAAAATGTATCAATTTAAGAGAATAACAGCTGAACTAATAAAATTGTTCCCAATAGTTTAATATTGATTGGTGTATAATCTTTTTTTTAAAAAAATTTTAGTAAGGTAAAATTTTTTGAGAGTAGAAAATTTTATTAATTAATCTAAATTAGCATTTCAATGACTATGATTGAAGTCTTAAATAAATGAAAGAATGTAGAAATATGCAAATATGAGCGCAAAATGAACTATAAAAATCTCAGATTGTTTATTATGGATAGGTCAATAACATTCGTACGATTTAGCAGAGGTCTGCAGAATCACAAATCCACAGAGTTCCGCAGAGGGTCTGCAGTACTTTTCTGTCGCACGCCTCATTTGCCTCAGATGCGATTCTTTATTCACAGAGGCCATTAGGCTTATAATGCCATATTCTTTATTTATTATAATAATTAAGAATAAATAAAGAATATGGCATTATAAGCCTAATGGCCTCTGTGAATAAAGAATCGCATCTGAGGCAAATGAGGCGTGCGACAGAAAAGTACTGCAGACCCTCTGCGGAACTCTGTGGATTTGTGATTCTGCAGACCTCTGCTAAATCGTACGAATGTTATTGACCTATCCATAATAAACAATCTGAGATTTTTATAGTTCATTTTGCGCTCATATTTGCATATTTCTACATTCTTTCATTTATTTAAGACTTCAATCATAGTCATTAAAATGCTAATTTAGAATAATTAATAAAATTTTCTACTCTCAAAAAATTTTACCTTAACATATTAAAACTAAAACCTTAGAAATTTAAATGGCTTATAGTTAACTTTTTTTTTCAAAACTAATACAAAATTATTGATATTTTAAAAATTAGAAATTATATAAGCTATTTAAAAAATCTCATTGAACTTAAGCCAAAAATTGTCTGAAATCCTTTGCCAGGTCTAGCCATATTTTATGTTAATTGAAAAGCAAAAATTATATTGTTTTATAAGCCGACTAGAAATTCATATTAAAACAAAACACCTGTTCTAAGATTTGCACAAGAATATAAAATAAGTCATAATTTGTGTAATAAAATTTGTTTTTAATATTGTATTTAAATTTAAGTATCCAAAAGAAGAATATTTTAAATTTCAATGAAAATATAAACCTAATAAAAATAATTTATTGATTTAAATTGTAAATATCATTCAAAGTTTAAAACCGAATTTGGAAATAAGATTTATCTAAATGTTTGATAGTTTAATTATATTTTATTGATATAAATGATTGGATTGAAATTATTAATTTATCATAAATTTATGCTACTCGATATTAATCTATAATTAACTCATGGATTTTATATATTTCGCTGAGAGAGGAAACTTAATAGTTCATATCAGAACTCATACCGGTGAGAAACCTTTTTAGTGCAAGGACTGTGGGAAATAGTTTAGTTCCATAGGCAACTTCAAAGATCATGAACGTAGACATAGCAATATCTTAAATATGTCTAATAGTTTTATGTTTTTGTAAATTTAAGTTTAATATATTTCCTTGATTTAATCAATTATATATTAATTGATTTTTTTTTAAAGATTTGCTGCTATTTATAAAATGAAATATTCCTTTAATTTAATAATATATGACTTTTGAATACAAAGAATGGTAGAGTTTCGACCAAGTCATTTTATATTTTTATTTTTGTAATTTGCACTATTTTACTTTTTATATTAAGTTTCGAGCTAAGAACAATATAGATTTTTATTCTAAAATTTTGAATTTTTATTAAAATACATTTAAATGACAATAATCTAATGTAATTATAAAATTCTTTCTCTTCAAAATATTTTCTCAAATGACGTATTTCATTTTAATTTGAAGAGGTTAAGAAACCACTCTCCAAAAGTAAGTTAATCTCAATTTAAAATTTAATCATTTGGGATAATCTGCTTACTAATAATCCAAATGTGTATATAACGATTAATGTATATCATTTTTCAAAAAATAATTAACATATATTTATAATTGTATTTATATGATAAATATACTAATAATTAATGAAAAGAGAATTAAAGATTTAGATATTTACATTATTGTAGGAATACATTTGATTTGGGAAATTAAAATTAAATTTGAAATTAAATTAACATAAATATTGGCAGTTAACTTTGTCCTAAGCCTAGACAATATGGTACTTGTTCGAAAGAGAATTCAAAATTAGCTGGACTTTACTATTGGCGGTACTCCTCTATCGCATCCCCAGAGCGAGATAAATCAAGTTTAATTTTTGGTGATTTGTTTAGATGTTTTTAATGCTTTAATTAAAGTCGAGTTATCTCGCTCTGGGGATGCGAGAGAGGGGTACCGCCAATAGTAAAGTCCAGCTAATTTTGAATTCTCTTTCGAACAAGTACCATATTGTCTAGGCTAGGACAAAGTTAACTGCCAATATTTATGTTAATTTAATTTCAAATTTAATTTTAATTTCCCAAATCAAATGTATTCCTACAATTTTGATTTTCCCGTTTAGTAAATATAATGTATATCTATATTATTCACTCTCTTAGAGGAATTCATTTATTGGGGACTTATTATTTTAAATGGGGGAATTTTTTCAACATTATATATAATTCAAGCTTAATTTTATATGCAATAAATTTAATTATAGAATGGTGAATTTCTGTTTATATATTTATATTAATTATTATCTTATGAAATAATAAACAAATTTTTACAGAAAAAAAGAAAATATGAAAATTAAAAATATTGAATTTATAATTATAATATTAATTTTTATAATTTTATATAAATTCACAATAAATTTATTAAGTAATTTTGAATAGAATTGATTAAAAAAACCTTTTCTTTATTATATACTAAATAGTAAACTTGATAAATTATAATATTTCGATAATATTTTTTTGAAAATATTTTTTTATGTCTGATTTTCTTTTCTATTATTTGCTAATGATAATAAATTTATAAATAAAATTTTAATGGTAAATATACTTTAATATTTTATAAATATCAACAATGTATAATCGAATGGGGAAATTATTTTTTAATTTAAAAAGATTTGATATAGTAATTACTCGATAAATGTAGGATTAAGGTATTCTGAATGCCTATGTTAAATTGATATTAAACTTAATTTTCAATAAAAATTAATAAAATTAGAGAATCGAATTTAAACAAATTCTTATTTAAAAACCTTATACTATAATTTGGCTATACGAAATGTCTTTGATGTTATTAATTGTTTAGCTCATTAACAATTAAAATACATAAAATTATTATTTAATATAAGATTTATAAATCTAAATTCAATAATAGAATTAGATTGGTAATAAAATACTAAAACTTTTTGAATTAAGTTTAGTGGATATCCGTTAAATTATTAAAAAAGATATTATTAGCTATTTCTTTAGACTTTATTTATTTATTATCATAGAATTGATGCATATATCACATAGTAAACTTGTAGTATCAAATAAAAAATACTTTTTTGTTTGAAAGTTTTACACATTAAATTTATTTCATTACTCAAATCTTGAGAATATCCCTAAATTCAAGGATTCATCATTAATGATTTAAATATATTATGTAGAATAAATAGTGTCATCTAGCGTGCCAAAAAGAAATTGAATTAAATAGATTTAAAAAAAGGCATTACTTTCAATTGATTTAACTATTAATTGTTATAAAATAATTTCTTGGATTAATTGAAAATAAAGAAGTGAGAAAACTGCAATCTATTTTGTTTTAAAATTTCATTTTAAATTGTATTTTTTCTTTATTTATAATCTCCTTAAATACATTTTATTTTCTTAATAATATAATGAAAATGGCATGGTATATTTTAGATGATGTCATTTCATTAATAAAGATTGTATTTCTAAAATTTAGGGGGGGTTTACCTGTATAATCACCACACTTTAAATTGATTAATTTTTATTAAAAAATGTCATTACTTGGTTACAATTGAGCTATAAATCACTAATAAAGTAAAAAATTATAATATTTAGTAATTCGTAAGTAAAGTGATCTAAAAAAATGGATATAAAAATTTCATGTTATTTTCAAATGAATTTTGATAAAAGAGCAATAAATTTTTACAATAAATATATAAAAAAAATTTTGAATTGATGATTTAATGTGCTTTCAATTTTTAAAATAGATTTGATGAAATAAATTTTAATATATCTATTAAGCTTAATTTTATTTTTGAAAATGTTCGAATATATTGCTCAATAAAGAGCTTATTGAGTAAATCTAATATAAATCGTTTTTTATATAATATTTATAATTATAGTTTTTTAGATCTGAATAATATGAATGTCAAATTCTTTGTGATTACAACATAAATTTTATTAAAAAAGTAAATTATATTATACTTTAATCATCTTTAGAGTTGCTTATTAATATATTTATTAACTTAACCCATTAATTTTTTTTTAATAAACATTTTATGTATATAAATTGTGGTGGCGAGATAATTACCACCCTAAATTTTTTAATATATCTAAGTCGACTTTAAGTTATCTATAATTTATTTTTAATAAATTATATTTAATCTTTATTTCATTAAAATAATAAAAAATGCAAAAAAAGTTAATAATCAAAAATATTTTATATTTAAATTTTTGAATCTAATATTTTACTATTTTTAACATCTGAAAGTTTTCACAATATAAAAATAATCAATTAAGTAAGGTGAATTTAAGTACCTCATTATTGATCAAAACTATAAATGCAAAACTGATTTAATTCACTAATATTTCATGATAAGTAGTTATTAACAAATTTGAATATTACTCTCACAATAATAGAATAAAAATTGTTAAAATTCTTTAATTTTTTACTATTAAAAGACTGAGTAGATAAAAATTTTGTGCAGACTAATTTTTGCGATTAATAAATAAATTATTAATTTTTTTGCTTTTTAATATAAAATGAATTCTTAAAATCAACTATTTCCAAATTGAAATCTCGAAAATTAGTTGTATAATAGTATATTACGTTTATTGTTTGCTACGCAATCTACTAATTATTAATTAAATATATTTCAATCATTTGTTCTTATTGAATTTTATAAGTAATTTTAAATGTATAATATTGTCAGAAAAAAACTAATTTAGAAATTAACAATTAAAATTGATCCATATTGATAATTGCCATATTCCTATTATTTGAAATTATACAAATAATTCTTATATTTAAAAAAATAATTCGCATTTTTATATGAAGCAAATTTTTTTAATAAATATGTTGGTGTTTTTACTATCAACGATGAAATAATTAATTTAAACATAATAACAAAAATCTGATTTTTTAAGAACTCTATTTCATAAAACTATAAGAAAAAAATTCAATGTAATTTTTATTAAAACTTTTTTTCATGGCAGATACTTACAGTACTGCAACAGAATGCTGTGTTTTACTGAGCAGAAAGAACTGTTAGAAAAGGAAACCCTGAAACCCCTAAGTGTAAATGGCATTGTTTGTGAATAATCGGATTATTGTAAATACAAAGTATTAATGTTCATTAAGATTATGCGGCAAGATGCAGTTCCATAAAGATTTTATGGTATCATGCATATAATTGAATTAATCAAGATGCTATTTAAAATGTGGAAAGAGATAAATTAAAGAGTTAAGTTTATAAGTATAGTTATTAATATAGTAAAAATATTTAATAAAAATGGTTTTAATAAAATACATATTAATTATTTGAGAAAAATTATTATCAAGAACATCAAATAAGGTAATTTATTTTATTTTAATCTTTTAAATGTATCAATGATAAATAAATTTTTTCAATAGTATAGATAGTATGAAATTATTACTTGAAAGGCTTTATCCCAACCATTGAATAGTTTAATATATAACTACAGAAAGTATTTGTCAATTTTAGATTTAAATAAAAAATATTTACATTGCCAATATTATTTATTTTGTAAAATTAAATGATTTAGGAAATAACTAGTGAATTTAATTTAGAATTTAAAATAATAGAGTACATCAATCATAAATTCTATAAATCAATAATATATGATTACTTCTTCAAAAATTCCGCAATTTAATATTATAGTTTTAATAAATCCTTATTTTAGATAGAATCCTTGGCATTTTACCCCATTAAAATATTATCATAGTATTACACTTCAAGCAATGAATTATAAATTGAAACAAAAAACTAGATATCAGCGTTATCATTAAAGTTTTAATACAGCAAATTATTATGAATTAAAATTTATTTAATTATATTTAATTGAAGTTATCTTTTATTCTTACTGTTATTTAATTCTCATTAATTATTTATATAATTTCTGTCTCATAATGTGATTACCATAACACAAACATTTGTTTGTTACATTGCTCATAAAGTGCCTCTATAATTGAGACTCATTTAATTGCTGCCATAGTTTTATAATATGTATTTTTACTTAAATTTTCTATTATTCGTAAATTATATCAATTATATATTAAACATTGAGTTTTCTTTAGGAAAGACTCTGTAGTCTTAACCTGAAAGCTGTTGCTATGATAGAGAACCTAAAAGAAGCTCATTCTATATTATAAAAAATAATAATTGATATCATGGGTTTAATTAAAAAATTTCTATACACATAATAAGAAAATAGTTATTTATGAATTTTTATATAATTGGATAATACCAATTCCAAAGAGGCATACCTAGATGAGTCAAATATTTGAGAGGTTTTAGGGCGGTTCATAGAACTTGAAAGTTGCTATGTGAAAGTTTCGCACTCCTAATTAAGGAAAGCATTTGAATCTTGTTTATATTAATCTATAAATATTTTAAATGAAAATTTAGAAAAAAAATATAGATTTCATTTATATTTTTTTGTGATTTTAATGTAATTTAAATAATGTTGGGTACTTATAGAGAGGAATAAATCGTAAAAATTAATAATCTAAGAAAATTAGTATATTTTTTGTAATATAATATTTATATCAAATGCTTCTTGACCTGATAATTTCTGTAATATTCTATACCACAGAGCTTGCATTAGTAAGTTAAAAATATAAGAAAATAAATAATTCATGTAAAAATATTTTAATATATTAATGTACTCTCTCAGCGAAACTTTTCTGAGGTACTGGTACTAAATTAATTTAAAATTAATTTTTAAATTAACTTTTCCCAAAACAATTAAATGTCTTAAAATATTCATTTATATGGATGGAAAAAACATAAATGTTTTTAAAATACTAAAAGATATTCTTCATATTTAAAAAAACAATATATTATTAGAATTTCGTATATTTTTACATACTTTTTATTATAAATCCATGTTAACATGCTTAACATTTAATTTCAAAATTCATCAAATTGAAATAATTTTTTACCAATAAAATTCTTCAAAAATAAAAATTTATCATTTAAAGTTTGAATGATATTGAAATTTAATTAATTTGATTAAATGCTAATAAAAAAATTAATAAAATTAAGATAATTTTAATTTGAATACAAATAATTTAACTGCTGCTAATTTATATTCTATTTCACATTTTTCATTCACAAAATGGATTCTTAGAAGAATTCAAAAATTATTTATGGGGAAGATTTAATGCTAGAAATTAGTCATGCTAAATAAATTTCCCTATCGATTTCTGACAACCTAAGAAATCGCACTTGTTCAAGTATTAATTATGTAATTTTATAGAGAGGAACATAGATGGACTAAACTAATATAACTTTATAAAATATAAAAATTGCTCGTAAAAAATTAAAATTAAATAATTCATTTATTATATATATTTATATTTATAGTTTATTCCCAGTACCTTTAGAGGTATAATGATTTTAAATGAGATTGAGTGGTTATTTAAAGATAAAAAGTTTAAATTTCAAAATTTTTTTAATTAATTCGTAAAAGTTTAATTTGGTGCGATTAAATAAATATTCTTTACAGAATTTACTGCAATTCCATTTTAATATTTATATTAATCATAATTTTTTCTAACAAAAAAAATTATGAAAAAAAGCATCTAAAAAACTTTGAAAAAAGATCATGAAAGATTTAATTTTTATTAAACTTTAATTTATAAATAAAAATTATCAGAATGTAATTAATATTTTAAAGTAGTTATATACAAAATTATTGATTGCCCTAGTGTTTAATTGAGTGGATTGAAACCTTGCTATAAGTTAATGTTCTCTTAATTAGACACGTTGATGACAGTCTTAACTCTCTGAATTTAAAAATTAATAATTCTGCCAATTTTTTTCTCAACACATATTTTAATATTTATTATTTAAAAAATCTGTGGATTTTAAAAGGCATACTGTTTATTCTCACAATTCTTACTCTTAATTTAGAATTGATTATTTTATTATTAAATTGGGATAAAATTCAAGTCTGAACTCTAATCTTACAAATTTAACAATAAGTAAAATAATACTTCAAAAAAGAAATTCCAACATATTTTACTTTTGTAATTAATCTGAAAATCCTGAAAAGTTATTGATTTTTGTAGGTTTTCTGTCATTATTATCAGCATACTAAAGATTTTTGAGATTTTAAACTTATTTCTCAAGATTTTAGAAGAAATTATAGTCATATTCATCCATATTTTATAATATTAAATTTTTGAATTATTTATTTTAAAAAAACAGAAATATTTTTAATATAATAATATCTTGATCGGGGAATGATTGAATTAATTATTGTACTTTTAAGAAATTAAATAAATATAAATTAAGAAAATTATAAACTAAGATTGCCTGATTGATGAAAAATCCAATTAAATTAATTTGAAATTTTCAATTTTTGTTTCGAACTAATTTAAATTATTTAATAAAAATTAAAATTCTATGGTATAATATAAATATTAATATAAACTTTAGGTTCATTTATTAGTCATTAATAGGTTTGGTATTGTTAAAGTTTAATAAATTTTTTTAAAATATATTTAGTTTAACTCAAATGATAAGATTTTATTAGAGGCATTTAATGATGATGAATGAATTTTTTTAGATGACTATAAACTATTAAAATTATTAAGTGTAAAATAACTAAATAATTTACCAGAAAATTATTATGAATCGTAATGATAAATGCATTTTAAATAGGAAAGCTCATATATAAAATATAACAGCAAATTAATTTATTAAATATCGCTTTAATAAGATTTTATTAAGCAATTTGATTTTAGATACTTTTAATGTTAATATTATTATAACTAAATTTAATTGAGTAAGTAAAATAAACTCATTTATGTGCAGAACTACAAAAAATAATAGTCTAACTAGCATAAATTATCATCACATATTATAATTAAGAAAGAATAATTTATGCTGTTATTAATATTTAAAATTGCGGTTATTATTGAAACTATATACTCTCTAGGGGTGCATAATAATAAAAAGAATTGATGTATTTATGATAAATTTTACGAAAAATAGATAATTATAATAATTTGATTAAGAATATTAGATATAATAAAAATGGCTGATCAGATGATGCCATGCCAATCACAATAAATTTAAGGTACAAAAATCATATCTAATTTTTAATTTTTAGTGGTCGTACCTGCTAAGAATGGTGACTGACTTAAACTGAGTTTTCGACAAGTTACAGAAAGAAAAGAGATAGGCACATAAAATTGGAATGATGGTAATATCTATGAAGGATAAGGGATGAATAATAAAAGCTGTTTTTAGATACCATTTTTACTTAAGTTAATCCTAATACTTAATTATATTAACCTTTTTCATTTTAAATTAAAGACTTCCTCTTATTTTTCATAATTTATATTAAGTCTATTCCTTTAAATAATGAAGATAATATTTTATCAATTAATTAGAAAAACTCGTAATTTGGGCAAGTTGCAGAAAGTTAAATATTCAAATTCATAAACTTGAGATTTATAATAATCATGATGAAAGTTATAATAATAAATATAAATTTCAACAACTAAATTGAATCTCTGGTTTGAGTGTAGAGTATATATTTTATCTTCATAAATATAAATAAGTTTTAAAGAGCATATAGAGATAATAAATTATACTATGAAGAAGGTGTAGAGATTCGAAAAAAAGTTAAATATTTTGAATGCTAGTTATTAAATATTTTTAACTTATTTTACTTCAAAATAAACTTTCATTTTATTAATTTTTATATTTTTAATTAAATAAAAAGATTTAATCCATTAAATTGATAGAGTTTTATAATATTATCAAATTAATTGGCTTATTATTATAATAATATTTTGGCATTATAATAATATTAAAATGAAAGTTAATTTTGAAAGGTAGTCTAACTTTGTATTCACTCATCCTGCCCGATCTGTTCTGATCGAATTAAGGTCATGTTAAGAGTCCTTGAGGCCTCAATAATAACAACACTAATAACAACACTAATAAGTTAATTTTGAAGTAAAATAAGTTAAAAATATTTAATAACTAGCATTCAAAATATTTAACTTTTTTTCGAATCTCTACACCTTCTTCATAGTATAATTTATTATCTCTATATGCTCTTTAAAACTTATTTATATTTATGAAGATAAAATATATACTCTACACTCAAACCAGAGATTCAATTTAGTTGTTGAAATTTATATTTATTATTATAACTTTCATCATGATTATTATAAATCTCAAGTTTATGAATTTGAATATTTAACTTTCTGCAACTTGCCCAAATTACGAGTTTTTCTAATTAAAGCCTTGGTTTTGTTAAAATTCTGGGTCGATATAATCATTTTAATATAAAATTTGATTCTTCATCAACCTAAACTTGAGAAATCAAAAGTCTGGAGACATGAAATTTGAGAAAATTAAATGATAAAAATTTTAATTTGTTTATTAAAGATAATGGTCATTTATTTCCAGAAACTATGAAAAATAAGTTAAAGATATAATGTGATATCATTTTTTATAATACATTCATAGAGTAAAACAATCACAATAATTATTGCAAAATTAGGCTATATATAAGAAAGTTGTATTTCTATTTACACCAAGTTTACTCTATTTAAAAACGAATCTATAGATAGTTAAGACAAAGAGAGAGATTGTTATGGTATGTAACTAAAATGTTAATTATACTTAAACAACTGAAATATTTAAAAAAAATTTGTAATGATAATACATGGACCATAGCTAGATTAATATATTCTTTTTCAAACTAAAGAAAAGAATTAATAAAAAAATCTCATAATAATTTTTATATAAAAGGTTGCCTTAATCAATTCGCAATTTATACCCATGCAATAGTAACAGTTATACCAAAATTTAAAATACATTAATAGATTAGATTAAACTCGAATTAGTGGTAGCAGCAATTAATCAAATGATAATTTTTTATTTTTTATTTATTATTATCATTACTCTTACTGATATAAAGATTTATTAACTATGTTATTAACTATGTTGAAGAAGAAAACAGCACGACAACAAGGAAATACGATACAAGGATCAACATCACATGGTTGCCAGCTTTTTCTGAGATTACTAAAGGTAATTTAGTTGCTGTTTACCCTGGGGCATGTATAGGCTTGTCGACTGAAGAACCTGATCTGAATCAGGTAGCTGTGTCACTCGCCATCCCTCTCCGTGCTACTCCTCCAAGTTTGGTGAAACTTAGGTCATTCGTCGGTTAAAAACCGTGGCCAGGTTTAGATGTTGAACCAGGCGCCCACCTAATGGGCAGGCTGCTACCAGCATGCATACTTGATTCAGATCTAAAATACAGCAATATTTTATTTTATTTTCCCCATTTCAAATGTATTCTCGATAATAATGATATCATGCCTAGATGTGAAATACGATAAAATAGTATTTCCACATCTAAATATATAGATTCTACAATTACCTCTATATTATAAGGCACAATAAAATGAAATTTTATCCTCTTTCTGAATGGTACATATTTTTTCACTATTGTATTAAATTTAAATTCTAAAATAATTTATTTTTAGCAAGATTGTTTTAGTAATTGAGTACTTAAGCAATTTTGATTTCCTCACTAGCTGAAGAATTCTAACATTAAAATGAGAATATATAAATTTATATTTATTAAATGAGGTTTGGTGAATTGAATCACAATTTGATTTCATTGGTTCATCATTTTAATAGTAATTTATTATTTAATTATTTTTGATTACTCAAAATTACTTTAAATTATTTAAAACAAAGTATGAAAACGTATTTTGAATAAATTTAATAGTTATCCTATTTATCTACAACCACTTAATTAATAAGATTTCTAAGTTTGAAATCTAAGTTTTATTAAAAGCTAGAATCATTAATTTTATTATTACTGAACAAAAAAGTTTATTTTTATAAGTAATTTAATGAGAACTTAATAAAAAAGAGTTATTATTTACAAAAATTTTCACCAAATAATAATAAATTAAATAATTTAAAAATAAAATATTCTTATATTCGAATTTCAACTATTGAAAATAATTTGTTTAATTAATATTGCTATGATTCCTTTAATTACTCAAGTTTTCTAATAAATATTTTACAAAACTAATTATTTTTAAATTTAAGAGAGATCCCAAAATATTAAAAAATAATGGAATTTGATTAAATCGCTAATATGTCAAAACTTAAAAATGAATTAACGAATTTAAAAATAATAAAATGAAATCTGCTCCAAATAAAAGAAAAATTAAACTTTAGAATAGTTGCTGAAAATTCTATTTAATTATTATTAACTTCGAATTAAGGATCCTGTGATTGAGACATTACTTATTATGAAAAAGAAGGTATCGGAATTTTTATGATTAAAGGATTTAATGCAAAAATTATCTAATTTTTATTAATTTATAATCTAAATTTATAAATTTACACTATAAAATTGTTTGAATTTAGAATTTAATGTTTTATTGATATCTAGGATGTGTTAGGACATAAATTCTTAGAAATTAAAGAACCTATTAATTACAAAGAATGTTAAAAAATTTAACTAAATAATCATTTTACGACTTATCTCTTAGGGATCTTGTAATTTAAGCTTTATAAAGGTAATATTTGCAAATTAAATTTTAGCACTTGCTAGGCTTATTTATTTAAATTGATAATATAAACCATCACAATTCATAAAAGATTTCATTAAGTTATTGAAAAGTTTGGAAATTCTATAAATAAAATCTGAATGAACTTTGTCAGTCAAACTTTTTGGGTGTTTTATCATTTAATATAAAAAAGAATGAGATAATATTTATACCAACTCATTTTTGTGAAGTATAAGATATAATACTAAATGCATTAATTAATGAAAATATTATGAAAATTTATGAGAAATAATTCAACTTTTTTAACAAAAATAAAATTATTTGAACTGATTTATATAGATTAGTTCATTAAATCCTAATTATACTAATATATATGATTTTGGTGTTTTAATTATTGGTGAGAGTAGTTTTCGTCTAATTTTAAGAATGATTTAAAGTTAAATGATCTAACTAATCGACTATTAATATTTGGTTTTCATTTTCCTATTGTCTACTGAATAAAATAAATAAAAAATTAAATAATAATTTGTAAAGTTTTTGGGGCTAATTATTGTTATTATGACTAGATTAAAACCATATTTGTGTTTGTAACTTATTTTTTATATTTTATTAGTAATAAAGTAATCATTTTTATTTTAATTACAAAATTTGAAATGACTGAAATCTAACAAATATTAATTTAAACATAAATTACAAAATTTCATAATAATTATTATTTGAAATATTGTATTTATTTTACTCTAAACTACTAATTTAGATTATAAATTACATAGCATGAATAATTATTTTTTAAGAAAACTTTAACTTTTTTTTAATATTATAATTATGATATTTTTTCAAATTTTGTATATTTATTGACTTATAACTCTTTTAATTTAATTGAATAAATATCTTTTACATAATTCTTATGTCAATAAAATGTTTTAGCATTTAAAATGAGACAGTTTGTTTATTCTTAAATGAGACAATAATTAATTATTCAATATAAACTAAATTTATTTATAATATTTACTGTCATTTTGATTGTTTTTAGCTAGGGAACCTTTAGATGGGCTCTTAGATTTAGTTTTGTATTGTATAAAACAATATTTTTTTTAAAATAAAAAAATGAATTACTAATTTTGATAAAAAAGTTTCATTAAAATTTTAAGGGTAATTTATAAAATTAATTCAAATATTTAATTTAATTCTTATAATTTATATTTTTGAATAAAATAATATTTTACATCCCAAACATTTTTTCATTTTAAATTAAAATTAAATGGAACTTATCTTAATTTATTGCAACAAATTTAGATATTTACGAATATTTTAAAATCATTAACTATACAATACTTTTGATCTTTCTTTTTATTCAACTGATTAATTAATTTTATAAGTTAAAATTAATTATTTTTTTGATAATTATTTAGTTATAAATTATAATAATATATAAATTTATATAATTCTGATTAGTTTGTATATTTTTGAGAATATTTTTGAGAATATTTTCACCAGTGTGCTTATTTCTTAAATGCTTCTTTTCCAATATATTTTAAAATTTTAAAAGTAGGTTTGCATTAGTAAGGCCTATAGACATTAGTTTAAAATAATTTGTTAAATAAATAATCATTATTTATTTAATATTAGTTAATTGACTGGATTATAAACTTAATTGTATAACTTAAAGTCGAGTAAAAATAAGAAAAATATAAAAATTATTTAAGATAAATAAGAAAAACTGTTTTTATTCAATTCATAGGCTGAACATTTAAAATTAACATTATAATTAAAAAATTGAGTGAACTATTTCTTATTATTCAATTTTGATATAGGTAAATGAGTAATTGATAAAAATTTCTTTGTAGATATTGGCTTTCTTTGAATTAAAATGTTATACCATAGTGAATTAAAAATATAAACTCTATATAATTACAAATAAAGAAAAATTAATGTTTTTAAGACTTCTATTGACTTATTTTAATAAGTTAACAATAAAGATTCAAGTTAATATCTTAAAAATTGAATTCTATAAATATATATATTATATCAATCAAATTAAAAATTTAATTGAAATTTGTCAAATTAAAGAGATTAAATTTATTCAAAAACATATTTATTATAAAACTGAGTTTAATAATTATTTAGATAAATTTTTATTTTTTAGGCCAAAATGAAAATGATAATACCATCTCCAAAAAATCGGATCAATTTGTGGTTTTTAAAATTCTTATTAAATCCAAATTAAAATCCTTCAAACAAAAATTTAATATCTAATTAATCATCCTTTGTATTGCTAAGAAAATTAAATGTTTTGATAATATATATATTAAACTAAATTTATTAAAATGTATATTAACTTCAAAATAATAAATATTTGAAATAAATATGCATTTATTTATATATAAAATACTTTCTATAATCTTGTTTATCTACTCAGAAAAGCAGCTAATAATTATTGATGAGAAATATTAATAAAAATAATAATCAAAGTATAAAAAGTTAAATAATATTAACAGGATGTATCAATTATTAAGTTGAATTTAAATGGCATTTGATTAATATATGAATTGATTGTTT
Organism: Oxytricha trifallax; assembly: GCA_000711775.1. Lineage (NCBI taxonomy): Eukaryota > Ciliophora > Spirotrichea > Sporadotrichida > Oxytrichidae > Oxytricha > Oxytricha trifallax. Next base: position 191,281 of record ARYC01000051.1, read on the forward strand.
ATTTAAGAATAAGTTAGTTAGTTGGTTTTACTTTAAATTAAATAGGCCAGTTATTAGTATTGATATAAAGTAATTTTAAATACAAAACATCAAGTACTGTAAGCACTCTTGAAGCAAAATTAATATGTTTGAGTAGATTATTTATTAATATTGAAGTATTAATTTATATGGGAAATATAAAAGTAAAATTTATAAAATAAATTCTTATTCAATTTAAAAAATTATCACTAAAAAAACTGGATTTGTTTTAATCAATATATATGCAATTTTATTTAATCAACAAAGAGAGATTGATAATTTTTAATTTAAAAATATGGTAAATAAATTTAAAGGAAAATAATTGAAAATTAAATTAATTTCACTGAATTATTTAATAAATAGTTTAACCAAAATAAATATTTTATAATATAAATGCTGAATTAAGGTATTTTTAATTTAATAATTTTGATTTTAATTTTGCGTTTAAAGAAGCATTCTTTTTGGGGGCAATAATGTTATTCGCAATAATAATATTAACTTTAAATTTATAATCAAATATCTTAAGAACTTTTGCATAATTAGCCATTTTTATACATTAAATTTATTTGTCCTTACTAAATTTTAGAATTTAAAAAATTCATATATTACCCTTATTTTATTTAAACTCTTTTTTTTATTAATTAACATAAATTATTTATAAAAACGCTTTCTCTACAAAAATAATCTTATGGGCCAAAAAATTTAAATTCTAAATGATTTATTGTTTTATCGATAAAAATAACTCTAATTCAATTCTTAATTTTAATTGATTGTTCTTTTATCAGACCTTCTTTTTGTTTTCTTTTCGGTGAAATTATTGATTATTTATTCGAAAGTTATAATAATAATATATATAAAAAATGAGAAAAATAAAAAATAAACTAAAAAAATGAGAAAATTTTATAAATTGAGCATAAATTAATTGAATAATCTCATAAATATCATATTAATTAAGCATGTTTCAATAATAATTTAGATTTAAAATATAATTTTATATATTCGTTATAATTAGAGGTTATAATTTATATTTACCATTTACAACGTAACCATACAACATGAGTGAAAATCATAGAACTTCAAATTTACAAGAGATGAACTTAAATTAAAATTTAATACATTTATTATCATTATTATTTGAAGTAGGAAAGCTTAAATAAAAATTGCACTCAAATTATTTTGATTAGACATTAATTTATTATTTCAATGAGATTTTAAGCAGGTTTATTATGAAATGTTTGAAATTTTATTGATTCGTCTACATAATTGTAATAAAAAAATATTTAATATTAGAAGATTATTAATAGTAGTCTAAACATAATTTTTCCACTATTTTAAAAATGCAATAAATTAAATGGAAATTCGAGAGCAAATTTTTGCCTTCAAATTATTGTTGGTGAATGAATTTATTTTATAAAAGAATAAAGCAAAATACGTGCTTCGGGGGGCATTTGTTGTCTGGAATTTCATATTATGTACAAATATGGAACATAGAAGCAAATTTAACTTTTAATAAATTATAAAATGAGTGGAAATAATAAAATTTATTAATAAAACTTTTAAGTCTTATGAATAACTCAATTAATCTCCTTTTATATTGAATTTACTTTATGTCTGAATAATATTTTCTATTAACATTTCAATAAATATTAATATGATCAAAATAATTTAAAAAATAAAATTAATTTAAAAGAGAATTCCCAAAATTAAGAAAAGAAATCCACCATTTAAAATAGATTATACTGCAAGTTTGTTTATATATATATATTATAAATTATAAAATAATATATAAGCATAATTTTTGCTGTTTTGAAAATTGAAAATTATTAGATAGCATTTTTATATTTAATAAGTTCGAAAATTGCTAAAAATCATTTTGTAGATCATATTTCTTAATATATCTAGATATATTGCTAATTTAAACTGAACTTTATAATTTATTTTTTTATTATATCAAGTGGATTAAAGCAGCATATTAATTCAATTCATCTTAAATAAGGTTTTAACATATGCCCTTTTTGAAATTTAACAAATTCTTCAATATATTTTTTATTATTTTAATATTTTCGAATATTTACAGGCTGTAAATTTTAATTTTAATTTATAATATTTCTAGCTGAGAAGGGAAATCTCAAAGTACACGTGAGAACACATACAGGGGATAGACCTTATCAATTTACATTTTATCTTAAATTATGTTTATATTATTGATAATAATTAATTGAATGCAAAGTATGCAATAATAGATTCAGCACAGTTGGTAACTTTAGGGAGCACGAGAGAAGACATAGAAAAATGAAGTAAGTTAAGTATTTTTGCACAAATATAAATCACAAAATATTGATAAATATCCTTATAATACCTTTTTTGGGAAAATATTGCTAAAAAAATAAAGATAAAATTTTAAATATCCCAAATTTTATCATATAAATGAAAAATTAATGCATCACTAATTTAAATAAAAATGGATTATATTTTAAATATTTTTCCTAAAAATTCAAATAAATATTTCTAGAGACATACAAAAGTTATTAATTTAAAATTCAAATTGTTTTTAAGCAAGGTAACATTATTAAGTTGTGATAAAATATATAAAAACTGAAAATTTGATTAATTTAATAAATATTTAATTATGACAATATAAAATAATCAGAACGAACTTAAAACAAATAATAGAAAAATTACAGCTTAAGAGTATTATTTAAAGGAGTATATTTTTAAACCAATGTATATTTATAGACTTTGAATCGTTTATATACCTTAAAATATAAAAGTAATAGAATCGCACCAATATTGATGTAATAATGAGTAGGTAGCAGATTTTGATTCGATTGCTTTAAAGGTTTATGGTTTCTAAGACTGGCACAAATTGTGTTGTTGTTATATAGGTTCGGAGAGTGCGCTGTTTCTCTCATGTAAGCAATTAAGAAGTTTTAAAAAACCCCAAAACATCTTCTATAGTTTGATTGAGTTTATAATTTATAAAAAGAAACTATTACGGCATTCCTTATTAGGGATTCAATGTAATAAGTTTTAGAGTGTATATGATATTTTAAGTCAGTAGATAAATAAAAGTAAATTGATCAGCTGTTTAAGTTGCGTTATGGATAGATGATTAGAGTGATTAAATCAAGCTTATAATAAATTACACGTCTATGGCAAGGCTGCTCCATAGACCTTCTGCTGCTGTTAGGTCCCACTGTCTAATATCATTGAATTTTCAGAGATAACATCTTAATTCTAAGCCAAAAATCCTTAATATTTTACCAGCATCATATTGATTATCTTATTAATGATAAGACTCTTGAATACTGGGCTCATTTCTCTCTACCCTAAAGGACTGTGATGTTTAATCGCCAATATCCTGAGCTTCACATCTCTGTTTAATAGATAGCTAACATATATAAAAATAATGGAATATCTTACGAGACAGTCAATCGCATTAAGAGAGTGATTGACTTTAATAATCCATTTTATATGGATAATTTAATTTATATATTCAATTAAAAGCAGAGATCTTAAGAGCATAATATTAAGTTTATACACGCTGATGAGGCATTATTTACATTCAATACGTTTATATCGAAGTCTTAGTATAAGAGATACAGCAACATAGAAGTATATGATTAAAAGGTTGAGATTTAAACTCATGCAATTCTTGGTGGAACAAGTGAAGTTAAATGTTCCTAGAGAGAGAATACTATAGATTCGGAGATATTTAATGGGATATCTGGGCTCTAGCAGTAATAATAATAGAGAGCGACATGCCAAGAAACGATTACTTTAGCTGCAGGAGTGAGAGAGATTCTAAGCACAGAATCAAACAATATCTCGATAAAAATAAAATAAATGGAGGTCTCAAAGAACTTGCATACTCAACTATTATCGAGCCAAGCTAAGAGAATTAATTAAAAATGGAAACAATCAAACATCAAATTAGTAAGATAAGATTCAGAGAACTGGCACATGACTCTAAGCTTATGTTTGCGTGAAATATTTAAAAACTCGCTTGTTATATTCACTTAAATTGTTAATATTTAAACCATAAACCCCTACATATGCCCTATTAAAATCCTATAAAGTTTGGCTTGATAATCTCATTTATCGATCAAACTACTCAAGTGATTTTTTTTGTTTTTATTCTCTCTTTAATTATCTGAAAAGTATAATATAAATCAAAATATAGAAATCAATAATTACATTTTTTTAAATACAAAAAATTAAAAATACTGCAAAATTTAATGAAAAATTCAGAATAAATATTTTATTTTAAGGTATTTTTAAAAATATTTTTTTTTATATCAATTAAAGTTCTTTCTTAATAATTTCAATATTATAACCTGTATCATTAATAATTAATTTTAATTTATTGTCATTGAAATAATTTGAATAATTGTTTAACCCTTGCTATGAGTTATCTATCTAATTTTTTACCTGTAATGGTATTAAAATAGTCAAATTTTTTGGATTTTTAATAAAGTCTAAGTATTAAGCCAACCATTTGGATTCTTCTGGAATGAAATTGTCCAATCTCGTTTACTGAATATGCTAAAGAATTTACTAATTGTTCTAAAGCATTTTTTGTTATATTAAATTTTCTATTCATTAGTTTATCCTAACATTGATTGATTGAGTGATTGATTTTTTTGATTTTAAGGGACTACCATAAGATTGGAATAGGATTCATAAATAACTCCTATTATCAATTATTAGAAGCTCTCTTGAGTCAATGTCAATGTTTTGAATATTGTTATGTTTGATTTATTATGTTGGGTCACAATAGTCAGGAATTTAAATTTCAATCACCAGTACTTCAATTTGAATTTAAATAAAATTCAAATGCTGAGAGTTAGTTTTTAATCAATTGAAAAAGAAGAATTTTTTTCCATTTATCTTGATATCATTCGAGTTTATCCCTTCCACATTGTAAGATTAAGTTTTTAAGTTTGCTTAACATGAACTACACTAGTTAAGAACTTAGTAAATTTGGCATCTAAGATGTAATTAACTATTTCCTCTTCATATAATTTATTACTTTTTTAAGCAATATCTTACTTTAGGGACTTATGGTGTAACAAGAATTTCAGTTTACATATTATTTCGTAAATTTAGATCTTCATTTTCTTAATCTAAGTTATTTTGTTGTGAGAAATTCTTTGTTTACTTTTTTATACAATTTTAATTTCTCTCTTTTTATTATATCTTCTCTAATAATTAATATTTAAGTCTTTCTCGATGTCATCAATAGTGATTGGCTTCTCAATTTATATACCTTTCTATAATTTATTTTTTACTATAATTTTAAGATATTTATGGCTAATTTTCGATGCATCTTTTTGGTCAATTTTTTTCATTTTATTCTTAAATTTTGTTGTTATCTATTAATTTCAAGGCCTAAAAAAGAACCCCACTCCTCTCAAACAATAATAATATAGTAAATGCTAAAAGGTGGGAATTAATAAAATAGAGATGCAAATTTAATACAGATCTCTACTATATATTAATCAGTCTTATATATTATGTGCATATTTAATAAGGAAAAAAAACATGTATTAGTTAATTTGAATTTCCATTAGGTATGTCTACAGAATTACCGGGCTCACTGATAATTTTTACCCACGCTATCAGTGAATCGGTGTTGTTATAGCTCACAGATTAAGTACAATTAGAAATTGCGAATAGCTCTTTGTCATCCACAATGGAGTAGTAGTTGTTGAAAAGTTCATCCTGAGCAAGTGTTTTTTGAGAGAATTCTCTTTGTCTTTTCGCATTGAGTTCTGAGTCTTCTGAGATCTCTGGTGTCAACACTAGTTCCAACACCTGGAGTAGTAGTACTTGGCTCTTCGGCACCACCCTTTGTCTGCGTGTGCGAGTAGGGGTGGTCTCTTCCTGGGGGCCATGTCCCTTGCACTCTCTACTTTGTCGGTCACTGCACTGGTTGCTGCTCCATGGTTTTGTCTGCACATAATATATAAGACTACAATAATAATATATTAATATTATATTTTTGATTATTGAGGTTTAATCATTTTCCTTCTTGATATCGGGATCTCATGACTATTATAATATAAAGTTCAAGTATGAAGTGGAGCATAGAGTGCTAATTTCTTAACCTAAGCATAAAATGGGGAGAATAATAAGGAAATACCTGCTGTTGCTGAAAGTATCTATCCTTTAACAATCAGGCATCAACAAAATAATTTCTCGCACTTAAATTATAAACAACTTGAAAAATGTATTGTCAAAAAGAAGAATACAAAAATCTTATAGCGACAAGAGTTCCCACTCTATTGGAGTCAAAAAAGGCTTGGACCTTAGATTCGCCATAGCCCAGAACTCAAGCGCCAAGTATAAGGATCCAGCATTCAAAGAGAAGAGGTTCTGAGTATTTAGACTGCTCGCAGAGTAATTTGGATTACACAGTGAAATTATCAATGGATGAATCGAACTTTTAAAGTGAATTCCTGCCAAACAAGTAAATAAGTTTAGATACAGTAGTCCTTCAGAATAAACTTGTAAAACGACTTCCTCCTAGAAATTCAGTAATAAGAATGAGGTCTTTGTCACCGACGATGTCATCGTAGATGGCGAGATACTAATTTAGCTACCCAACAGAGAATCTTGCATAGCCTTGCTGCTTAACTATATTTACACAGAGTCATAACCAGCTCAAGGGATTGTTATAACGATATAATTTAATCTAAGTTAAAGAGGCTATATCAGAAGTAGTGAAAGAGAGGCAAGCCTAATAATTGTTCCATTGAACTTATCAAATCTGAATCTTAAATCATTTTTTTTAAATTAAGGATGAAATCATGAAATCTTCCATTTAAGATCAGTGTAGCTTCAGTTATATGAAGACGTTTTTAGGAATAGTTATAGAAGAAAAACACTCAGCCTTCATTTATCCTAGAAGCCTAAAGAGCAAGGCGTAATTTGCATAGCTGTAGAAGCTCTTCAACTAGATCAGAATTTGCAGTACCTCTAAGAAGTTTCTCAGCTTGCCATAAAGTCCTCGTCATCAACGCTCACCCTATTGGTTCAGAACATGGCTAGCCTCGGGTTATAATCGGCTTATCTTAAAAGTCGTGAAGTTTTAGTGTAAGGCAATGAGAAAATATTTTGTAATACTCCCAAAAAATAGCAGTTGCCCACCAAAGAAGAGATCAATAGTAAATTATAGAGAGTCTATTAAGAACTAAGCTATAGAATAAGAAAATATATATTGCTAAAAATGTCAAGAGTGATAAATTGTATTCTATTCTTTATAACTCTCACAATTACTTAACTATTCTTCCAACGCAGTGATGGACCAAGTTAACCAGCAACTAAGCAAGCATGGTTTTATAGTTCAAATTCTCTCAATCGCTAAAGATCCAAAAATATGTAACCAATAACACAGGAGGATAGTGCAGCTCATATGGACAACTCAGTCATTCGTAGGTATTCAGAGGTATTAGCTGCAGCAAGGATGTTCAAGTAATAGTACTATTCAACTCTAAGCACTTACCATAGCTCAAAACAATAAAGCATTTGTTTTCGTACTTCAAAAGGCGCATCAATTGTGATCAGGCTGACAACTAGTAATCATCGTTTTCTTAACATTCCATTGGTCTCTCTTAGTTAAGAGACTTTTTGAGATACTGAAAGCTATGAAAAACCGATATCATAAAGCTTTGAGACTACAGCGCAAAGATATGGTGTAGTACCATTATGCATGTCTTCGTATGTTGGGAATGTTCATATCACTCAGCTGACTCCATAGACTGATAAGAGCTGACAATAATAGCTAATATGAAACTTAATATATTTATATATACTAAAATCAGTTGTTCATAAAACTCTTTTATATTTAATTTTAAGTTAATCTAACCTTCCAAAATACCAAGACCTCTCTCATTTGCACGCATTGTATTATTAAACTCATATACTAAAATAGCATACCAAAATAGCATGGGCAAAAGGAGTTAGCTTAGAGCAGATCTGAATAATAATAAAAATTAATACTTTTTAATTGCTTTCATGAGAGAAATAGCGAACTCTCCAAACCTATATAACAACAACACAATTTGTGCCGCCCTTAGAAACCATAAAGCTTTCAAGCATTCTAACCAAAATCTACTGCATATTCATTATAAAATCATTATTTGTGGATTCTATTCCTATTATTGTAATTTAAAGGTATATCAACGATTCAAAGTCTAAATCTACATTGATTTAAAAATAGATTGATATAAATTATACTCATTGGCTGTAATTGTTTTATTATTTGTTATAAGTTCGTTCTGGTTATCTTATATTGTCATATTTAAATATTTATAATTAATCAAAATTCCTATGTTTTTCTATTTATCAATAATAATTTTATAAATATATTTTAATAAGATGTGAGTTTTATAATTTCATTGATATTATTTTAAATTAAAAACTGTAAAGTAATAGAAAGATGGGGGGGGGAAGTTTCCTGCCCCCAAAAAGGTAGTTTCCTGCCCCATACATGAAAATATGTAATATTTATAATTTTCAAAGAATCTTTTTCATCAATTATGATGTAGTTTTTTTTTTAATTTAGCTTCAAATATCATTTCTACCTTGATAATCAATTTAAAATTTAATGAAAGTTACATTAATTATGAATAAAAAACACTTATTTTGGCATTGTTAATAATATATAATTTGATAAAGAATAATTATGTATCTTGAAAATTATATAATAATAGATGTTGTATAGTACATGGATATGGTTATTGAAATTGAAATTTATTTTTTTCTATTAAATTTATTGCAAAAAAATAAAATTTAATGTTGGGGGCAGGAAACTACCTTTTGGGGCAGGAAACTTCCCCCCCCCCCGAAAGATTTATATCTCTTTTCTTAAAAGTTTAATTGATTTTAAATATTATTTATTTAAAATGAAAGATAAAATTATTAATATACTTAAAAAAAATAGATTAACTATATTATATTTAACTCTTTCAATAAAGGTTCTAACTTTTCTAAATAAAAACTGTTTAAAGGCAACTTAAATTATTAAATGTGGACTCCTTCAGTAAATTTTTATATATTTATTTTACTATAATACGTTAGGATTTACACATATCCTATCTTTGTTTTAATATACTACCTTAAGATTTTTTATAATATTTACATTTCAATATTGGCAAAATTAATTGCATTTATTTTTTTGTATTTTATTGAAGAATAATTTGTAGTTTTATTTAATAATGGGGTCTTTTATGTTTGGTATACTAGAAATTAATATTTTTATATTACGAAACCGATTGTAATGATATATTTTGGGGAAATGAAAAAAACAAGTGTTTTAGAAATAAATATAACAAGATATCTAAAAAATCTATAAGTAAAATGTAAAAATAAAGTATTTATAATTATCTAATAAGCATAAAAAAATTATTATCTTAACTAAATTATCATTCCATTTAATAAATATTGAGACAATTAATATTTTTGAATATAATTTCAGCTATTCATCAACTATATCTACTTAAGCAAATTTTTAGCGGGGAGAAATTTCCTGGTCTCGAGGGATTTCTTGTTTTTTTAATCATATAATTCTTTTTATGAATTGAACTTAAAATATTTTTTATTTTATATTTTCTGACTATTTAACTTTTAAATGTATATGATAAATGTTCTTTAGAAAATCCATATTAAGTATTAACCCTTTGTAATACATTTTTTATGCTACGAATAGTGAAAAGATGCTTATAACTTGAATAATGATAAAAATAAGACAAAAATCATTTTAAATATATCAATATAGAGAATAATTGAGCTTGATAGATTGAAATCAAATTTATCAAAAGATATAGATTTAAATATTTTGGTTCACTATACCTGTATGAAAAAACCTATTCTCGTTAACAGAGGAATTAAATTTTAGAAATTATTTTTTTAAAAAAATATAAATATTTATATATGCTTAGAACTTCCCTATAAATTTGTTTTATCTTTACAAATACTAAGATACTTCCTCCCCAAAATTTTAATCGATCATAATTAATTAGATTTATTGGTTAAATATTTTAATCAGATATTAATGTATATTTTTAAAAATATTTAATTATTTTATTGATTAATTTTTAATTCTATTACACGTGGTTATTATAAAATTTATCAAATATGTCAACATTTTTAGAGGTAAAATTATTAATTAAATATTTAAAAAAATTTGACATAAATCAATATCTCATTATAATTTTAAAAAATAAATTTATGAAAAATTCCATCCCTTATCTTTTTGATAATTGATGAACTAAAAATATAATAATTGAATTATAAAGTTAATATAAGCAATCTATATAATTATTGATGAGTTAAATTTAGAACAACTAATAATATATAGTCCCATTATATTTTTTTAATAGAAATTATATTGTTTATTAGGATCCTCATTTTAATTATTGATGATTAATTTCACAAATTTTATATAATAAATTATACAAGAATAATTTTAAATTCTCTATTTATACAATAAGTGGAAAAAATATAATATTTTCTCATCTTTATTAATCTTGGATGTAATATAGGTAGATTCGTTTAAATCTCCAAAATATTTTTTGTTTTTAAGTAATTACTTGTATACTCAAATTAAAATAATTTTGAATTAATTTTTTTTCAATCCTAAACAAAACACTGTACACAACATTTTTAGCAAATCATTTTAGCTTTATATTAAAGAAATTCAAATGATTTAAATCAATTAGTATATTTGATACAATTATTTAGTTCTCAAATAAAATAAATGTTTTTAATTTAGAAAGCATTATATAATATTAACATCTTGATGATATAGTTAATGCAAATACTTTAATCCTTCAGTTTATATGCAATTAATATTATTTTTTATTTTAGTGATAATTCATATTAATTGAATTAATAGGTTATAAAAGACAAATACTAATGAACATATAAGTAATCAACAAGTAGGATTATCTTTTATTCTATATATTTATATTATAGTTATAAAAAAATTAAGACACTAATCTCGATTAGTTTTTTATGCAATATTTTTTTCTCATATAAATTCTAGCTTAAAAACTAATATAAAATGTTAAGCTCTTTAATTTCCAAAATTTAATACTTTAACGCTAATAATTATAAAAAATTGTTAGTTAATGTACTCCCCACATAATGTAATTTATAGTATACTAATGCTATTATTATAATGAAATCCGAATGTTTTCAATATTAATTGAGCTCGAATTGTTAAGCAAGGTTGCCACCTATTATAAAAATTATTATTCGAAAATGGAATTTAAATTCTATTTTTTCAATATCTCTTAACAATAAATGACATTAAAAATTCAAAATGTTGATTAATATTATTTACTCAAGCTTGGAAATTCAATATATTGATTATTTGTAGTTATTTATAAATAAAGTGAATATAAAAACTTATCAATAACTAAGAGATTATAGTTTCACAAAAATGAATAATTTCAACAATAAATGATGATATAGAAATTTTTGTCTATAATAAAAATAAAACTATTTCTTTTCGTTTTAATCCATGATTGTGATTCAAATAGTTAAACTTTAAAAATAATAGAAGTTGTCTTAATGAGAAGAAGAAAATTCCATTTAGACTTTCAAGAATATTCTTAAGATAAAATTTATCCACTTTTATAATGATGTAAGTAAATTGAATTTAGTGAATTTTTCTGGGATAAAATTTAATTTTTATTTTAAGTGTTTAAATCGAATATTTTGGGTATTCGTTTAGTCATAATTTATCTTGGGACCCGCTTAAGGGCTCAGAAAAGTAGTATCATATAAAAATTGGCACCCTAAACTGTGAATAATGCAGGTTTAACTAAAATAAATCCAAATTTACCCCTTTAGCTAAAATCTCCAAATTCATGGATTATTTCATAAAAATGAGCTATATTTTACTATTAATAATAAATATGTTTAAATTGCCTTTCAAATAAAATAAGACACTTTAAGACTCTTTTTCAACTTCTCTATGTCAAAAAGGATTCTACAATAAATAGATAAAAGAATAAATATCAAATGTTAAATTATGGATGGCTGTGTCTTTTATAAACAGAGGCTTCAAAGTTGAAGTGTTTCATGTAATTTATTACTAAAATTTAGGTTGTGTGAATTTAGTTAAGCATCTTGAATTTAATGATTAATTTCTTTATATTTTTTAAATATATATATATATTACAGAAATACTTTTATTTGTGAAATAGTTATTCAAAATAAGTGATAAAAATATTATTGAGAGAAAATTATCATGAAATAAATTCAGGAATACTTATAAGAACATGTAGAATTTCAGTAAAAATATTTTAATATTAGGGATTATAAAAATTCTTTATTAATTATTGTGTTTTTCAGTTTAAAGTTCATGTAAAGTTATATAGTCTACATATGTACTTGATAATAACTTAAATTATATACCATCGTTATAAACTTAAAGTCTTCTAAAAATTTTATATTAATAGAGTATGATATTAAGTATTAGATTAAATATTGAAAGGGGTAATTTTATAAATAGATTACAGTAATTTAAACAAAATACTTCTTATAATTTATTGTTAATTGTATGTTACCTATTTTGTTTAAAACCTTTTCACACTCACTTGATTTTTATATGTTACCACAAATTTAAAATAATGCAACAGGGCAAATTATAATCTATACTTTATTTGATAAATTTCAAAATTACTTAAGAATTATAAGCCATTTTAGGTAAACATGTTTAAATGTACTTTGATAAGTTATAAATATAATAATTAAAAATAATTATATTATATTCCCCAAATTGATAATATTTCAATTATAATGATTGGTGCAATTAGTGAGGAAGATAAAAAATTACAATTAATTTTACTTATTTAATTTATTTATGCATTATTATTATTATAAATTATAACAAATGCCTCCTTACCTAGTATTTTCGGTAATAATCTTTTAATTATAGTATTAAAACTACACTCCATTATTTACAGTTATATTTTTAAGGATAGAGAGTGGTATAGAGTGATTTTAAATATTAATTAAATTGTGTTCTAAAGATAATTATTCGTTTATTACTAGCGAAATTAGGTTTTTAGTGATAATTATAAATATAATTCATATTACATTAATTAAGCAGTAAATTTTTAAGTAACTTTAATAATAAAAAAGGATATTATATTAAACAAATATTTATGATTTAAATTTATCACTAAAAACCTAATTTCGCTAGTAATAAACGAATAATTATCTTTAGAACACAATTTAATTAATATTTAAAATCACTCTATACCACTCTCTATCCTTAAAAATATAACTGTAAATAATGGAGTGTAGTTTTAATACTATAATTAAAAGTATATAAATAAATACTATAGAGAGATTGCTGATTATTATCTCATTTATGGTAAATATTCAAATTTTACTAAATGCTTAATAAATCAAGTTTCAATTTAAATTATTATCCTTCTCAGCGAATAGTTTTCCACAATGCTCAAAAGGGCAAAAAAATATTAATATAATAAATATAATAAATTAATATATTTATTTAGATTGATTTATTTTTCTTAGTGAGGAATCTTGAAGGACTAAACTTAACTAATTTATTAAAATAAAAAACAAATTCAGTATTTTAATAATTTTTATCTTCAATCAATAAATGAAGTTTATTATCAGAATTATTATTTTCTATCTCTCTGTTGCTAGCTGGACAAGGATATTTATAAATGTAAAAAAATTATTATATTATTAATAATTTAATTTTTTGATATTAAAACCCCAAATTTGAATATAAGATTATCATGAATTGTAATGGTTCTTTTAGAATTGTTGTTAAAATAAATCAAAAGTATAATTGCCACACTTTCTGTGTTATTAACAATAAATTTTGATAAAAAATTATACTCTTAGATATAAAAATAACTCCCGAAAATTTGTCTTCCATATAATTCAAAATTCAAAGCTACCTCAAAATCTTTTATAATTCAAAAGAATAGGTTGAATGGAAAATATACGTATCTCTATGATCGGGAGCCAGAACTTCTCGATTATTGATTAGTAAATCTCAATATTATAAATATGAAATTAATATCTTTATGGTGGTGTCAAATTAAGGGTTGCAAAATATTCTACAATGATACGACAAAATAAAAGTAAATATGTTAGTTAGTAGGTTTATCATAAAATATAAATGAAATGATGAATAGAATAAAGATGGATAAAATAATAAAGTCTGAAAATTAGAGTAGCATTAAGAAATTCCCGACTAGAGTTATGATAAATGCAGTACTTTCTAAATCTAAAAGAGCTGCCGCTCAGTATATAAGTTAAATTAGATTCGTGTATTCGATAAAAGGTTAAGTAGTTATATTTTAGAACACCTTTCTTACAGTAAAAAGCTTTTACCTTATTTTCATTACTGAATTCTCCCTGAGATCACCCTGATAGTGTTATTTAAAAGTGCTTTAATATATTTTATTTGAAAATTTTTTTAATTATTGGCTAATTTTATTTAAAATATTTTTATAAGGTGAAAGATATTTAAAGAACAGATAAGTATGGAAAATTAAAAAAAATAAATTAATTATTAATGGAAACATTTAAATTTTAAATAGGTAAATACATTTTTTCTTTAAAATAACTTATATTATATTTATCAGATTAAAAACATCAAAACAATATATAAAAATTAACTTGATATTTATTCTTAAAAATATGTAAAATTAAAATATCATCAGAAATATTATAATTTAGTTTTAATTAAATCTGATCACCAAAGCATATTAAATTATTATCCATATCCTAGAATATGTTTTCTAAATATTAATTTCTAAATTATTCCTCAGCTTTTCAATTTTAAATCTAAATGATAATTTCCCCAAAAATCTTTAATAAAGCTTCTTCGCCATTGCCTATTAAAATATTATTAAGTCGAATTTTTAATGGGATTTCGTGGTGGACTAGTTCAAATTTATTATCAAATTATTATTAGGTTTGTTATTCATGTAATATTGCTTGGGATTAAATAAATTAAAAGAAACTTGTATAAATTACTAGAAATTGCTACTTTATGATAAATTATTAAATAAGTCATAAGAAAATAAATTAAACTGTATTAATTTCAAATAATATTGGAATGCCATCGTTCCAGGAATATTCCAAAGTTGTAGAAGAAGGCTTTTTTATTATCGAGGCAGTATTTTATTGTTATTTTTAATTTATTATGAAACATTATTGTAGGAATACATTCGATTTGAGAAAATGAATTAAAATTAATTAATTATTAATTACCTTCAGTTATGTTTTTGGATAATGTCTCCAAACCATGGCAATATTATACTCTCTAGATAGCGCATTAAAATTAAGACGGTGGTTGTTATTGCTATAATGATTTTATCTCTTCTCCCAAGCGATAAAAACCCCTTTTACTATTTTTGGGAGTTATCTAAAAATCAAAATATTTCGCTTCCCGAGATAATTCAGGAATATTGCCAATAGTAAAGTCCAGCTAAAATTGCGGGATCTACCATAAAATCGATTTAGATTTGAATTTTGAGTTACTTTGGATTTTATAGCTGCCATGAATTTAATATTTAATTAATTTAATTTTAATTCATTTTCCCAAATCGAAAGTATTCCTGCAATATTAAAAATTCCTTTACTTTTGTAATTTATCAAATAATGCTTAACAATAATGTATTTATATAATCAATTTAATGTTAAGTTTAATGAATATTTAAAATCTATTTTTGAAATTGATAAGATATTTTAAAAACAAAGAAAGATTTTAATTAATAAACTATTTAAGTTATAAAAGCTTAATAAGTAAAATTTGATAAGTTTTGCTTTAAATATAAATCTTGAATTAATGAATGAATTTAATTATATTTTCGTATATTTATTTACACATACTTCTCTCATTTAAAACAAGAATTTTATTTTTATACTATTTAAAAGGGATAAAAATATGCAGATGATTTTATTATTTAAATAATTTACCATTATATTCATTATAAAATTAATGGTTTATAAATACAAATCCCTTGATAATTGAATGTTTGCTTTTATTTGTTATAGATTTAGTTAAAAATGTTAAGTTAGTTACAATAGTTAAATAATAAAATGATAAATTAATTTTTATTTTTAATATTAATATTAATTAAATAATATTTTTCTAAAAAGCCATCGTCAATTTGGCCATATTTTTCAGACTTACTCAAGTTTTGAACTTGGATTTCTAAGTTTCTAAAAAATATATCGTCGAAGTCAACTTTATAATAAATTAACACCTATTAATTTCATTGAGTATATTTAAATTTAATTATTTTATTTCGATTGAACTTAATGGACATTGAGCTTATTATTTTGCTGAGCTTAAAATTATATATTAAATTTATTTTATAAAAATATAATATAAAGCTTGGGATTCATTATATTTTTCAAGATCTAATTGATCATTATTATTAGATAATTTATTATTTTGCTTGAGATTCTTGTTATTTATTTCTTCCTATAGAAATGTGATAGATTCTGAAAATTATTTCTAAAATATTAATAATAATACGACAGTATTATTAATTTATTTGGTCATCAAGCTCATTAGATTGATATTATTTATTTAAAAAAAAAATCTAATTTTCTCAAATTTTATAAATTCTTTTTTGGATATATAATAATTTATCACAATATCAATTTTTTCAAAATAATGCCATGATTCCACAAATGTAGTGTTTGGAATAATTTTTTAGGTATCCTCTGCAATTTCGATATTTGGCCATATATTATTTTCTATTAATCAATTTATTATAAGAATATTAATTATAGTAATTTAAATGCAAACAAATTGGTGGAATTAATATATAGATCTAAATTTGCAAATTTAATAAGATACAATAATATAAAATTAATATTTAAATCTGACCTCTCATTAGCAAACAGAAATAAATTCAAAAAAATAAGTGTCGCATTAATAAATTAATATTAAAAATGCACTCCAATAATTTTAAATAAAGATTTAAGATTTAAGAAATGAAAATATCTCTAAATTTTGATAAAGAAAATATAGGATTATAATCTTATATATAAATGCATAAAATTTAAGTGACTGTACAATCAAAAAATTATATGATGATTATATAAAGGTATTCATTTTATACAAAAATATTTCAATTATGCTTATAATGTTTTAACTTTTTTTATCTTGATTATTGATCTAAAATTTTATTTTTTAATCAAATATAATTGAGTTTGATAACTGCTTATTATAAATTTCTTGAATATTTATATTTTAAGAGCTTTTTTGTAAAAATAATACTCTCTATTTCCTCCTTATGAAAATGCAAGCTACTATAATTTATAAATTTTAAATAATCCGTATGGTATTAATAATTTTATCAAATAATTGCTTCTCTATATGTGAGAAACTAAATAAGGAAAGGATTTAAAATTAATAACTAAAATATGCTTATAAAACATAATCGATCTTTTTCTTTTTATTTATAATATTATAATAATCACTATGTTTATTTTATAAATAAACATTATTTAAAAAATATATTATCTTTGGTTTAAGAGTCTAAATTTAGCTTGTTTGGTGAAATAACTGGGGTCTATGGAAAACTCGTGTTGAAGCTTGTGTTAGTAGAATCAAAACCTTTTAAACTTTAATAAAAAGTTTAAGTATATGAATTTAATCTGACTAGGTAGGTTTATCTTGTTGGGGTAATTAAAGAATACAATGTTATTTATAGAAGATATATTGAGTGTATAATTTTAATTTATTAATTTTATCTATCGGATATTTATTGTTATAGAGAATAAATATCTAACTGGTTTTATCTATATCTGTTTAGGATATAATTGTGTTAATCGTTCGACAATAAATTTAACTCTTATGATAAATTTATTATTTAACATGATTGATATCAAAGCAAAACGTATAATAGTGAAAGTGCCTCTAATTTAATAATATCTACTTCTTCGATTATGAAAAAATTGAAAAATTGATCAGCTTATTTTAATGTTATTGGGAACTGATTTGTGGTTGTCTACTTACTTAATTATTACCATTAATAAAATATGCAGCAACATTTTATAGTGAATCTATGTTAATTTGATAAGACTTAATTTCATTTTATTTACAGGCAAATTTTAACATTTAAACTATACATAAGCTTAAATATTCTTCATAAATTAATTTAACTTTAATGCCATAATTTAAAGAGGATTCGTTTACTAAAATTATGTTTACTATTTTAAAAAATTTCTTCAATAATTCAAAATATTGATCGAGTTTATCATTTAAAAGTTTGAGTAAATTTTTTTATAAGCATGCATAATTATAGCTAAAAATAGTGAGATAAATAACTTCTTATTTAAATTATTGAATGTTTATACAGCCTAATAAGAACTTTATAGTTTTTTTTTAATTTAAAGTTCTTTAACACACAAAAATTCTAAGTTAAAGTTATATTCATAGAATGACATTTAAAAAGTCTAATTACCTTATTCATTCACACCATTATTAAGAGTTATGGGAAATACAAAATTATTTTGAAAAAATTAAAAAAAAAAATTAAAATGCTCATGATTGAGGATTGCCTTTAAATGTCTGTTGCTACGAATTAAATAAAAAATTCCCAGTATTTTATAATACCATTACTTAGAGATTATTCAATGCATTCAGTGACAGCTAAAAACTCTATTGCCTTTTTTTGCATGTTTAAGTGTTTTATTAGTATATATTAGGCATTTTAATTAAAATTCTATATGTAACTAAATTTCAAAATTTAGTTACTCACACTTTAAATATAGAATAATTAAGGATTCAAACATGGATAAAATATACTTAAATCTAGATAGAATTAGTAAATTCTTTAAAGAATTCTTAGTACTCTAAGAATAATGTTCTAAATTAAAATTAATCGTTGATAAATTATTATATATGATATATTGGGTGCTTAACAATGTTCTTTTGTAAACATATAAATCTTATTAGAATTATCAATAATTTAACAATATTTGACTTTATTATAAGGTTTTAGGAGTTTGTGTGTAACTAAATTTTGAAATTTGATTACGCATGCAAATTAAATTTAAATATTAAATATCTGTTAAAAAACATTAATCAATCAAACATGGAGTGTAACTAAATTTTTTAATAATTATTGAATATATAGATTGATATGTAGCTTAAAAAACCTTAAATTTTAACTCATTTATTATTAAAAAGAATAATAGATGATTATACGAATTTAATTATTTGTAGTAAGAATACTCTTTATGGCTACGATGATAGAACAATAAAACTCACAAAAAAATGTAAATTACTAAAAATATATCTAAATTTTCTACTTTTTATAGGAACAATTTAGTAAGAAAAGCTATAGACTTGGAATGAGACTTGGCAGACAGAGCTGAAGAGAATACTAATATTAATTTTGGCATGTTTATGAAAGTTAATCGAAAAATGACAAAGCTGTTTGAGGAACTGCTTTCTTTTCCATTAAAAAGTATTTTTATTACAAGAATGATTAAATTCTTGTAATTATCTAGTTTCTGATTATTTATCATAATTAAATAGTTTCCTTTTCTTTAATTATGTAATTTGAAATTTATATGAGTTATTTTATGTTAATATTTCCCCTTAATTCTTTTTATCAATAAATTTTATACTTTTAATCAATTTATGATAAATTAAGAATATATGTTTTTCAAGATTTACTAAAAAAATTAACCAAGTTGTTTATTTTACATTATTTCGAATCAAAATATATTAAATTAATGAATTTAACAAAGTTTTAAGGCTTAAAATTTTAACTATGATTATCATCCATAGGTTCTTCAAAGTTTAATTTCTTGCTTCAATTTATATTTATTTTTAGTCGAATCCTACGAGCTCTGTTGTTCAGGTAATACTGGACAACATCTTGATTCAAGAGGAAAACTAGGTGATATCGGAAGTAGGTTTTTTCGGAGTTTTCTACTTCATGACTTCCACGTCAACTAACTCAGATAAGTCTACGTCACTGAAAAAAATTGATTTTTTAATTTTAGTATTAAACAGTGATATGTTAAATTTATTTTATTTTAATCATTAAACATATTTATTTCAAAATATATTTTCTATTTATGAAATTTTTTTCAGTTTAAATTGAAAAATATGATATTAATTTAATTTTACTTTGTTCATAAATATCCATTTAAATTTTTGGAAGTTACAAATATTTTTTCCCTTATTGTTTAAAATGTAATAATTATGAATAATAAGTATTACTAATATTTAAATCTAATTATAATTAATAATTTTAACATATAAAATATTTTATTTAATTAACTTGTCTATGCTAAATTATAATTTATATGTATAATTAAAGCTAAACAATTAATTCTATATTCTTATCATTTTAATCAATAATATACTTTAGCTTCCTTTAGTTGTGATTATTATATAAAATTCTCAATAAAAATTATATATTAATAAATTTCTTGGTTATAATTAATATAAATTGATTGCTTTTATGGCGTCATTTTTGAAATGTTACTTGGCATATCGAAGTCTGGGTGATTATTTAACAAATGCCTCCTTATTAATTTTATTTAAATTTCATATTTAATAGTCTGCATTAGTAGGGCCTATAATAAAAAGTTAATTCTAAAGACTTCTAAATAAAACTCATACAAATAAACCATTTTTAATATATTCTAGAAGTGGCATAATGTAAAATAATTTTAGTTTTAGGCAAAATTTGCTTAAGTAGAGTAATATCAAATATAATATCAATTTTTATAGAAATTTTAATAAAACTTTCTTTAAAATAAAAATATAATTATTCTAAATTTTTTTAAATCTTTCTCAATTTTGGCAAATTCTGCAATAAAAGTTAGAAAACAATTTTAAAATGCAATTTTACTTCCATTCAATACTATGAATGGTATTAATCTACATTATTAGAAGTTTACTATTTTATATAAATTATATCTAAAAATTTCACAAATTAATGAATTAGTTTAAAAATGAGGATAGTTTTATAAATTTAATAGTAAAATAATATTATAAATTATTCTTTTTATTATTTTTTTCACATGATTGACAAGTTTACCAATAATTAATTTAATATGTATAAAAAGACAACCTAAAAATTTATTTAATTCATAATAAAACTATTAAACAATTTGAATTACAGAGTTGTAGTATAATATCTAAATGAAAAATATTTCTTAATTAGAATAAAATTATTAAAATAATTTTATATTAAACTATTAGATTATTTAAAACGGAAATAAATTTCTTTAAATTCAAAGATTTATAAATTAATAAACTTTGCTTCTCCTTAATATTGAGAAGTTAGAACACATAATTAAATTACGAGTTACTTTTTTCTTTAAGCTTTAAAGCTTCATTAATAAAAGTGATAATAAATATGTTAAATGTCAATGTTAAGTGACTTTTTTTGTTAAAAATCTATAATTTTTAACTGCTAAATAATCGTGTCTTATGATTTTTAATAAATTCAAGAAATTGAACATAAAAAAGTAAATTAATAAGATAGTAAAACTTAAATAAGGAGCATTTTTAGTTTATAACTCAAAATCAATATCTGAATTTAATATTTAAATAAATAATGATTTAAAGATTTTTTTTAATAGTTTCTGATATTTCAATAAATTTGAATGTATGAATTGAATAATCATTCTACATTGATTCTTTGACAGTTTATCAAATATTTTCCATCTGAGGCCACCTTCTCGCTGTCTATAATTGCGTTTTTCCAATCTTCAAGAGGCACCTCTTTGGCTATCTTAGAACCAAATATTTTACCACCTTGGTAGAGCATATACAAATTTATATAGAAATACAAGAAAATGCTATTACAAAAACTATTATACAATTAAATAAAATTGGTAGAGATCTTCGCCAACGTAATCAAACCATTTTCTGCGTTCTTCAAGAGACAGAGATGAAACCCATCTGAACATCATTAAACCTACGATTTACTTATCAGCCCAGTGGAATTCCTATGGCTCAAATAATATCAATAAATTCATGGTTTATAATATTTCAGCAAGAAATTCTAATAATTTAAAAGCTCAAAGGTAGTTTTTTACTTGGTAAGATTGCCATACACAACCATAATTGACTTGGCAGGCATTCTTTTAAGAATTTCTCCTGCGAGGTCTCCGCCTACACATTCAAAGAGAATTGTGGGTTTAACCTCGGCAATCACTTTTTCTAGATCTTCGTAGAAAGTGGGGCTATCTTAGTTCAACACGTATTTAGCTTAAAAATATAATATTATACTACTTGAATATATTAATATTAATTAATTTTATTAGTTTATTTTTTATATTTATTAATATAGCTCCATAGTTCTCTTAGAGATCTTTAACTTGATCCTCTTTTCTAACGATGTTCACAGTTTGAATACCTTCTTTCTCACATAATTTATGATAAATTATGATAAAATGATAGGTAATGTTAAGATAAAAAATAATTACAAAATAAAATTCAAATAAATACAAGTCATATTTAGAAGGTATTTAAATATAAAAGACGGAGATTTTGACGAAAATAAATAAGTAAAAATAGAGCAATAATAAATTATTATAATTCAAATAACAAAGATAGAAATCAATACTTTTAAATTCTCACATATATATATTTGAATTGTAAATATTATATTTTGTAACTTTAAATTACTATAATATTTAATGTGAATCTATGCATTTACTTAGCAAGTTGAGATGAAGCAGCAAGCTAGACAACTGCGCCAGCGTGGTTTTTCTTTGCTAAATCCAGCATAGCAGTTGTTGTGAATGGATTCACGTAGGTGTTTGCTCCTTGACGTAGATCGAAGTCGTCGTGGTTGAAGATCACAGTGAATTCCAAATCTTTGACTGCGTATCTAGACCATCCTCCACCTAGGAAAGCGCACTTTTTACCAATCACAAAAACATAAAATTGTATGTTTACTTATATTCATGAGCAGTAAACTTACTTGACTGCAAATCAATAATCCAATAAAATATAAAAGTGAATGTAAGAGGGTTCAACATCTTCACTCACTCCAACAATGACTCCGCAGCCATCACATCCAAGCACGAATCCCTCGTCCTTGTTGACTGAGCTCATAATTCTATCATATGGATTCACAGTTGAGTAGTGCACTTGAATCAGTACCTGACCTTTCCCTGGGGTTGGAACATGCTCCTCAACCAAATCAAAGGCACCATTCTATTAATATTAAAAGAACAAATGCATTTGATATTTATTTAAATTTTATCAATAAAAACTTTATAAATGGCTTTTAATTTATTAATCATGATTTTATTGGATATATTCAATAAAAAAAAGTAAATTATTAATATTTTGTTTATTGTGGTACTTAACTGATTATTGCTTGATTTGAGTGGTGATTGGGGAAGTTGTATCCACCATGTTTGCACAAATTAATTGAATTAAAAATTTATAGAAAATTCATCAAAGATATGATATGACTCAATCAAAGATATTTTAATTATTTTTCCCAATATTATCTCAATTTGTGAAGCATGAAACTTTATAAATCACACAATATATGAAATGATTGGTAAAGAATAAATATTTATCTTTTCAATGGTGATATTTGATTAATCTATCATTATTATAAAAAGTTAAGTTCTATAATTTACATTTATATGAGATTGCTCCATGACAATTTTAATCTCATTTTTCATACTCAAATGTATCTATGATAGAATTTAATTTATATTTATAAATAATTATTATAAAAATAGAATGCTGGAGTGAATACATCGTCTAGGTGTCTCTCAGTTATCTGACTTATAATTTTAACTTTCCCCAAACATCTATCAATCAAATATGGTAATTATTTAGTTCAAATCTATATTTTAATTAAAGTATAATTTATCATATTATTTACCACTTATTAAACAGCAATTACTTTAAATTAGTAATGAATACATATCTCTTCAATGGGACTAAAATCAACATTCTCTGAGAATTTTTGGAGACCCCCTACTACGTTTTTACTTGCGCAAATGTTGAAGCACTCCTTTGAGAACACTCTCATTTGATCATCCAGTATTAATTATATAGAAATATCTCAGTAATCTTTTATAATGTTTAAATATGACATAATTTTCCAAAATATTAACTAAATTATAACATATTTTAGGAATAGGGTCTATCTTTTCTTAATGAATTCCTTCTGCATGAGGTCTTCCTAGCTATCGGTATGTGGTTGACCTCTGCTCTCGTCCATAGATTTAAGCTATTGCTATTGTTGCACAAGCTATTCCAAATTCATTTCTGTTAATATTTTAATAATTTTGATAATTAATGATTAAAACATGTATGATTTGATTAAAGAATTTGAAAGCAAATTGTTAATAAAAGCGCGGTTATATTAAATTATCAACCATATATATCTCTAAACTTGAGATAAAAAATGTGTCTTTAAGAAAGAAACTATATCTTGACTTAAACATATAAGAAAACAATCGTTAAATCTGTCAATAAAATATAATCTATGTATATAACTCAAACAATTCATTTTTACTAAACCTCTATTCTCAAAGTATTAAATGGGAGAATACTTTCATAAAAATTTAAATTTAGTTTGTTTATTAGGCTAATCACAATGAATTTAGTTATTTAATGATTTTCAAAATTATATTGAAACTTAAAATTACCATTTTTCTTACCAAAAATAATCTAGAGGGTTTTATTAAGACATCTTTTCTCAAATAAAAATTATCTAAAGTTTTTGTGATGTGATGATGAGAATGTTCAGTATACTTGCCAAAGAATGCCTATATTAGAGGCGCCCTTCATTTTGCAAGCCAAATTAGAAATACATTAATATTGGCCCGTTTACGACCCTCTTATCTATCAATTATTAAATTAATTATCAATTAAATATAAAAGATTAATATAAATTTATATAATAATCAAAAGTTAAAAGGGAGATACATTTAAGCCGAAAATCATTTCTTTATATCAAACACACAATACATTGTGTCTTATTTATTTTCCTATTTAATATTAATAATTATAATTATTTGAATGATCTAGAATTTATACTCAATAGAAATATTTTGATTATAGTTTTAACTACATCAATTTATATAAGTTTAAAAATAATTGGTTTTTCTATATTATCATCATACTACTTAAAACCGAATTTTTTATATTAAATTATCATATTATTATTATATGTTGTTATAAATATATACATTTCCATACTTATCCTTCATAAACTTATCTTTTCTCTCTCTTTCCTTATTAACATTGCCCCTGTCATTGCCATCCACACTTTCAATGTCAGCATCAATTTTAATGACTTTTTGCAAAAACAGTACAAAATCGTAGTCCTCAACCGCCTTATCTGTGAGGATATCACTTATCAAATTTACTTTATCAATTTTCTCGGTTGCTCTCAAGTTTTCAGCGAACATGTTCTATAAAGAAACAGTTATTATAAATTATAAAAATATTTTGTGAATTCTTATCATACCAAGCAGTTTTCAGTAGCAAAGAATTCAAAAATTAGCTTAGTTTTCTCGTAATACTTAAAACCATGGATTCTCTTGTCTTAATCATAAGTCTTCATTATCGCTAGATAAGAGGACATTTGCAAAATTAATATGGTTTTGTTTTAATCATTAATATGAGATTATTTTAATATCATCATCCAGAATAGAATTGTAGCTATTTTCATACTAAATTAACTTTATTTAATTTAGAAAGAAAATAGTTTAAGAACATCATCATAACTTTTAATTCACATTATTATGCAGAATTCACTTTATAATAATCATTCAATTAACAACTTTTAAATTATTCTGCCCTCTTTTTCTTATATAATTAAAAACTGCTTATTCCTTTCTATTTAGGCAATAATTATTAGAAATGTTGAGTCAATCTTTTCATCATTCCAATTAGTACAGCATCCTAAATACATATGTTATAAAATATTCAAAATTTTATCAATATATCTTACATCAAATATGAGCATAAGTTTGTCTCTCAAGTCTAAGCTTTTAATCATGGATATTTCATAGTTTAATCTGTTTTTCATATCAATTATGAACTCAAGCGACAACTGCGATATTATTCCATCCACCAATACTTTGAATAAATTTAGGAGAATATTTGGCAGTAAGAAATCGTCTTGGAAAGTCACTAGTTTATTCTGTAACAAACATAAATGCACGAATTATAAGGCTGTTTTGCAGATTGTTTCAGTTACTACTTCAAAGTCGTTTTTGTATACTTGTAAACCGCCAGAAACTTAAAGGAAAAATGGAATAAAATTTTAACTAGTATATCTCTATTCATTATGATATTCTTTGAGATTTACTATTGCTAAGTTTGAATTTGAAATTATCTAGATTTAATTTTTATCTCATGAAAGATGACTCAATAATAACAAAAAATAACTTTAAAGATTTAATTCTTGACAAAGACCTATCCAAGCTTTCACTGGACTAAATCAACTCACAGACATCAAATAATTTCCTTCAAACCCATACTCTTAAAAAATTTTATATTTAATTAGAAATTTACTTATATTAAGTTTCTACTTATAACAGATTATATATTATACATATTATTATAACAATAACAGTGGATTTGGCAATGCAATGAGATCAAAATTCTCCAAGAATTACTTCACTGGATCAGCCTCAAAATCTCAAATAGTGCCTCACGATGGCTCTATAAACCAAAAGTTGGAATAACTCCAATACAGCGATATTGAAAAACTAGATGTTAAACTAAAAGTTATCATTGAATTCGATAATTGTCTTGAATATTCTCTAAAATGTTTTTTAGGTATACATAAACATAATCAATTGTTTTGATTTCTAGTTTTAAGAAAATTTATATAATTTATAAAATAATATAAGGGAGAAGTTAGAGACACAAGAGTGTATGACATAGATTAGTTCGGTAAACATCTCTCATCAGACTTGGAGAAAATAATGATAAATAATACTAAATGCGACAATAAGATCATATTCAAACTTTGCCTAGACAACACAGGCAATGGAAATAACGATTATATGCTTAACTCTAAAGCGAATGTGGTCATAGCTAAAAATATTTGACTTTAAAAGCCATTATTGAATATTTTAGTAAAATAATCTTGACTGTTTTTATTTTAAGATATCTTTCATGACAAGCTTATAGTTAAATCGCTCTTAATTTAGTAAGGTGTTTATATTTTCTGCTCTTCTGGCATCTTTGTTGCTAGTTTAGACATTTGGCGCTTTAGTGAAAAGAGATTTGGGATTAGTCTAGTTGGCTTGATCAGTTTCATTTTGGGTCTATCTCCTAACAATTAAAACTAAATTTTTATTATCTTCTATTAAATTCTTTTTTAATTATTATATGTATATTATATTATTAATTATAATAACTATAATTGTAATGCAAAAATAGTATAAGTAGTTGTGAATAGAATTTAACATTGAGAAATACGATTAAATAAGAAGAAAAATAATTTTAAGATACTTTTAATAAATTTAAGTGACTCAAAATCACTGATATTAAATAAAGATGAGAAATAAAATTCAAATTCTTAGCTATATTCTATTTACTCTTTTTAGCATATTTTGAGGCAGAAAACTGTCATTCTTTTTATTTTTAAATTTTAATGATTTTTTGGGAATTATTTCCTAATAAAAATATCCCATTTAAGAAAAAATATTTGAAACAATTTTCCTTACAAAACTTGTGTCAATTAGATTATACTTGAGGTAATTATAATATAAAAACCAATCTCATTATATACATTTAATATCATTAGATTTTAAAATCTCTTCTGGTAATATTGAAATTAGTCTGTGGAAAGTGAAATTGACCACTTTATGTGGGTTCTTAGTAAAATCAGAGTAGAGCAAGTTCAAACTGACATTAACGCTAAAATGAGAGATAGCAAGAGTTTTCTCCTATTTAGTCCATGTTTTAAGATTTAAAGTACCGATTTATAGAGTAGTATAACCGAGTTATGTAAGTTTACCTTCACCTCCCCCAAAAGCAGAAGTTGCAGTTGGTTTGTTGAAACCTGAAGAAGCTGATTTATTTTAGAGACCATCTTTCTCCTCCTCAACTAAAATGCGAAAAGTTAATACATTGCTTGCTTTAATGTCTTTAATGAAAATTCTAAGACCCTTCATAAACTGACCACTAAGCAATGCAATTTTATCAAAAGTATGCTTGCAAACAGTCTGCTCATCCTAAGTTACAACAAGTACCATCTTCTTATATCGCATCAAAGCTTAAACGCTTATGCCTGTAAGAGACCTTAGACTTGTATGACTTTAATTTAACATGTTATTCATTCCACTGGCAGGTCTACTAAGTCCCAGTTAAGGTGGTTGCCCAGCATTATTTGTTTAACCTAACATACTCCTGTGCGAGATCATACTTGTACCACCAAGACCACCACCATGCTAAACTTGAATATTGTTCATAAACTCTATAACCAGCATGTTGGATTTTTCTATTTGACCTCCTTTCTCTAAGGGCATTGACTTGTACTTAATGTCCATTGATAAGAGTTAACTTGAGTCATTTTATCTGACTTTACCCTGGCTTAGTTCTTGCTTAATTCTTTACATGATTTCTTGAGATTTCAACTATGTTAGATTTAGATTTGGATCAATAAAATTATCTAATACTGCTAAAGTGTATATTATTTTAAATTTTTTAGAAAAAACATTCAGAATTTATAAATATAAATATTTTTTTAATTTGTATCAGTAATATGTTAGAAAGACTTAGGAAGTACTCTGAAATGACTTTATTCTTCAAGATCTATACTTTAGTAACTTGTCTTGACCATATTTCTTAAAATGAAGAAAGCTTTTCTAAGCCTAATACGATTAGGTATAAGTAATTTAGCTAAAGCAGCTCTCTCCATCAGCATTTTATTTGGATATTATTCTTATGGAAGTATAATTTCTATAAAAACATAATAAAATACTTATAAATTTAAAGAAAATTTTGATAATCTATTCTTCAGCCTATGTCAGAGTATCAGATCCCTTGAGCAATTTATAGTTTTCATAGGCGAATTCCAAATTTGATTCATCTTTCTAACTCAATAACTTAGATTTAAACAGCATGTCAAATTCAAATGTGTAGAAGCTTTATTCTCATATTATAATAGAAATATTAATCATTAAAAACAATTACTAATTACATTACCAAGCTGGTAAACAATTGCTTAATAAAATTTAAGAAAGTTAAAGGAATTAATTGTTGGAGTTATTTTAAAATAAATGAGATAAAAATTGTTTAAGGCTGAATCAAAATAAATTATTACCAAATTATTGGTAATAAGCATTAAAGGAATAATATTCAATTATTTCTAACTTGTCATTCAAGTCCAGATTGTTGAGTTCAACTTTAGTTTAAAATATAAGTGCTGGCTGATCATATTATGGTGAATTATTATAAATCGAGATTATCAATGTGTCTGCGAAATGCCTCACTATAAAGTTTGCAACTTCATTCATCATCACAACTGTCTTTTTTAAAAGGCTAAATTTTAATAAAATCCAGAGGTATTTCTATGCAACTTAAATTTATATGAGGGTGTGTCGATGAACTTTGAAGTTTGAAGTCGAGTTCTCACGAAACACTGGGCTCTAGTTATTGGATTCATTAGTAAGTTCCCTGTGAAAGCTAACTCAAAATAAATAAATTTTTATTGATATAATATACAAAAATGCATTTTGTTATTTTAAACAGAATAAATATATATTGTTTAAGTCTACTAGTAACTAATTTCTCAAATTTTCCATATTTATTAGAGATAGCATGATTTTGTTGGTTGAAATTGGGACCCATCCTTCGAGCATTTGATTTATGCTATGAATCTCAAAATCATTGATTCCAAATATTTCAGTCATTTATGTTTCTAAGCTTAAAAGTTCCTCAGGTGGCGCAAAGAAGTCGTTTATTATTGCTTAAATCATAAAAAAATAAGGTAAATTTATGCAAATCATATGTATAATTTTTAGACTAATTTCTTTAATCTTAAAGCCTAATTTAAGATATAAAAATAAAATAGAATATTCATTTTTGGATTATTATAACAATATATCCCCAAATACATGATTTACTTTATTAACTTTAACTATTTAATTGCCCGCTGAAGAGTTATTATTTAAAGCTTTCTGGTCATTTTTAGCTGCGATACGATCCCCAGTGTTCAATTGGTTCAACTTTTAAATTTAGTTCTTGAGATATTTCCCACTTTGCTTTATGTAGCTGCTCACAGAGTCTGTGTTCGAGAGATACTCAAAAGCTATGAAGCAAAATATGTTATATTATAAAAAGATCATATAAAGTATCTGGCTGTTATATGGTTTTATTGCCACCTATGATTAGGGGAAAAATTAGTAAGATATATTATTAATTTAAAAATGTTATTCTAGTTATTAGTAGCAGAGGCAACATCTCTCAATATAGAATTCAAGTTGAGTAAATGAAACTCAACAAGCATGTGATTGTTAGATTTTTGCAACTGCTTAGCGACTTATTTCTTGCTTGGTGACATAGGTGGACTTAATACACCGTCTCTATTTTTCTTTATAGGCGACCCTGGTTGACTCAGTTATTTAGCCTACTACTATTTATTTTGGTTCTTTTTTAACCACTCATCGTAGCCCTGTTCAATATAGTCATTGTACTTAACTTCTCTGGGGATCATAAACAAATGATCGATGTTGAGATTATTTTTCATCTGGTCTCTTTCTATAAAAACATCTGAAGCAAATTTGATATCCATCATCAAAATTAGCTATCTGGCATATGCCTGATTTAGCAAGTCTTTGCTGCTCATAATCTTTTGCATTTTGAGTTATTGCATCAATTGCTGGCTCGCTCCTCCAGCAATCTTAGAATCTTACTGAGATAAATTTAAGAAACCTTGGAATGCGGGGTTTTAAGCAGGAGAGCCCATAAAGTCCATAAGAGATGCTATTGAAACTTCTCTTGTCGCTGATTTATCCAGGAAGTAAGAAATATCAGCGATGTTAACTAAAATGGATGCTATAACTACTTTAGAACGGGATTTGCCTGCTATTTGCTTTCCTAATTGATCTACTGTAGTTTACTTTTTATCGAAAATTATCTCAATTTCTAGCTGATCTAAGGGAGATGCTGTGAAAAGTACTATTTGCTTGTCCCAATTAAGCATATTAAATCTTAAGGTAAAATGGATAAACAATTCTGCACAAATACTTAAAACTCTTTCTATTTATTGATAAACATGCTCTTGACGCTACTTGACCTGACATAAAAATCATCACCACCACGCATGACATCAACTGGATCATATTCCTAATGAAACAAACACATCTTTTCTCTAGTAACTTTTACATCTTTCATCAATTTAGCATCAGTAGTGTTGTTTTTATTACCATTCATCTTAAATACTGCGTATATTGACCCGTTTTGACTGTCTTTTGTGAAGTATACATTAATTATTTAACATCATATAAAATCTAGAGATATTTTCATTATTTGTAAGTTATCAGCTAGGTAGTTGTTTAGATTTAGAAGTGAAATATCATTAATAGTGATCATTCCAAACGGAGACTTCGTAAAGTTTGTACTAATATACACTATTGAGAAATTAATAACAAGTTCTCGCTTTTTCTTTCTCTGCATCCGCATATAATCACTCTTTGAGTCTAAGATTTGATGTGCTTCACTTTATTTACTATACAAATTATTTATCTAAAAGTGGGATAAGATATAAGATAAAGCATAGAATAGAATTTAATGAAAAACAGTAAGTTCTTATTAAATTCACGCTCATCATTTTCGTTTATAAGTTACTCACTAAACTATACGTCTTAGATAAGTTAACCGTCAGGCCCATACTTCTAGTTTTTCTAGAGTTTCTATCATATTTATAAATAATGAAAATACAAATTAATTAGAGACCGTTAGAAATATATGAACAAATATATATATAAATTAATTTATTAAAAGTTTCTAAAGGAAATGAGAGTCTGAGATTTCTATGGATACTTGATAGTGCAACTCAGTTCCCTGGTACATTCTTAATAAATATGGATCTATATAGTTTTCTCCTATAAGCATTTATAAAACCCCGTTAGTCAATTAAGAATGAAGATTGGGGATTAAGAATAATGAAATTAAGAATTAATTATAATTGGCGTAAATTATAAAAGTTTTGGCTAATTATTAAAGCCATTGGCTCGATTAATTGTCTCTATAAAATAAACCAATCAGGGTGCGTAAATTTGTTTTTAGCCTAATTATATTTAATTTCAGCCAATTATAATTAATTCTTAATTTCATTATTCTTAATCCCCAATCTTCATTCTTAATTGACTAACGGGGTTTTATCTCAAAATTCATAACAACTCACGAATAATTTAATTTTTTAAGCTTTCCATAAATTACTCTAACAAATAAATTTAAATGTAAATATATATAATTAAATATATATATATAGATAAAGATATATCTCAGATTATGTTGAGCTACCTTTGTAATCAATATCAAAAGCTTTAATCTGGATCTTTTAATTATCTATTTTTTAGGTTGAAATATCGTCTAAAATTAGTCTGAATTGATCGTTTAATGTCTCTTTGTTTTGAGTTTTATTCAAATCTGTGGTGATTTTAGACAAACACTTCTGTTTTTAATAAACTTACATAAAATTGATTTACAATATCTAAGATCTATGTATATACCTTTATATAGAAAACGATTATATTGCAATAATAAAATTTAATATATACAAATTGAAATTGAAAAAACCCCAAAGTTTAGCTGATATCAAGTCTGACATTTTCAACGTTATAATTCTAATCGTTTTCCATCCCTTGAACTTTTATGCTTCTTAAAGTCAAAAAGCACACTCCACGTTTTTTCTCACTCATCCCCAAATTTTCGTCATTTTTTCTGTATTTCTAGCCCATAGTGTTCAAGTTAATTCTTTAATTATATATAAAGCATTTAAACCTTATCAGAATTATAAATATAATTAAAAGTTATCGTTCTTGAGGGAGTCTCCTATGTCTGATTCAAAGCCCTTCCTAATGGGTTTATAATCAAATTGCACTTTAATGAATCCAAAAAGTAAGTCACTTGCATCCATTAAATTTAGTGAAATCGTGGAGGTTGCATCGTCATCGTACATTATACTGTTTAGTGGCTTCTATAATTAATAAACGATTATCTGGTATAAAACTTCTATAAATTTCATTGAGAGTTTAATGAAAATAGGAAATTGAATAATAGATTTTTGTTACAGCAAAATAATTAATGATGTATATTATAGATAGAGCCAATAAGTTCAAGTTAATTATCTGCTGAAGAAGCACTTTGATATATTCTGAGCTCCAAAACATCCCAATTTGTAAATAAAATGGAATTAATTAAATTTTTATTCCAAAGAATTTTTTATGTAAAAAGCAAATAATTTCAATCTACAAAAATTACTAATTAAAATATTATTAGTTTAAAAATGATTTTTTAAATAAATCCCAAAGTGATGAAGACTCAAACTAAATCATTCTATTGTTCCATTTGGCATTATGTGAGTTGATGCTCTCGCAAAGTTGGAAATTTTATAGACCTAGTCTGAACACAAACAAAGGTCTCTCAAAACTCAAACCTTTATATTTCAGCTAATCAAACAATAAAATTTATAGATAATAAATTAATTATTAAGTTTTTGACAGATCAATAAAAAATTTTAATTTAATATATTGAATTCAAATAATGAATAAATTATAATACGAATTATTTTATAAATGACCTGACATAAGACTAATTTCCATTTTACCTCTGGGCAGTCTTGTGAAATTGGAGCTTCTATATTGCAAGTCAATTTTTAATGGTAGTTAAATAGCTGGCTTCACGATTAGTGATAGCTATATAGTTAACGACAGAGCTGTCCAACATTTCTCTAAAATATTATGTTTAACAATGAACAAACAATCAATATCTACTTACGATTTGCAAAAGCATCTTTCGATATTATCTACCCTTCTGCAATCAAAATTGGAGATTGGCCATCTTGGTATAATTTGACAGTGTTTAAATTTATAGATATACATACAAAGATTTTAAGTGAATCTAATCCTAATTCTTTACTTTTACTAAGTTTTAAAGTGTAATTTTCATACGGATCTTAGACTTTGAAATCCATAATTTCATCCCACTATATGAAAGAATATTTATTTCACTTTATCTTGACTTACCACTGGATCATTGCTCTCCTTGACACTCTTAGTTTTGCAAACTGATCTCGAGGTTTTAACAATGATATAAAAACTGGGCTCTTCATCACTCCATGCTTATTGTGATAGCATATCTTTTTAATTTTAAGGTGTAGCTATATCTTGAGATTATTTCAAACCTGCTCCTGCTTCTAAGAGCTACTCCCATTCAAATTGACATCCACGAATTTTCATCACGAAGACACCACGCTTTGATGTGAGAATTTACTTGGGGTCTACCAAGTCAAGAGTGAAGATTTCGTCTTCTCGTTCTTAAAAATCTTATGCTCCTGATTTAGGTTATTCGAAGATTGCATAAATTCTATAATTACAAAGACTTACAATCACAAATGTTAATATGTATTTAGTGAGTTTAATAAAGTAATAATCATTAGGATTGAAATCATTGGAATCGTCTAAAATGTTATTCTAATAGTTAGACTGCACTCTCTATAAATCTTTGATATCTTTAGGCTACATTTGAGTGATAAAAATATAGCTTAAAACATGGGGAAAAAATACCATAATATGCTGCTATAAATTTTACCCAAAATATAATTATGAATGACAAGTTATTAGTCTTGACCTTCTAACCTCAGTTACTCAGGAGTAAATAAACCAACCTGAGGAGTGAATCTAGTCACTACACTAAGCACAATTTCCGATTTCTTATCGTTATCAATTTATTTTCTAAAATTGAATTCTCCTGTAATTATTAGTTATTTATTATTATTGAATCAATAAAAGTAAAAGGTTGATAATTATCCTAATATACAATTTGCTCTTAATTTTTGAATAGCTCATACGAGTAAACTTTATGTATTGCTATCTCTGAATCCCTGCCTAATTTTCGATTGTAAACTATTATCATTATTGGAGCCATTCCTTAAAAATTGATAGAACTATTTTATCATTATTTAAAACATTTAATATTCTTATATTAATGATTGAATCAGAGACTTTAAATAAGTTAGACTAATGCAATCTCTAAAATTCAGCTACTCTTTGATTGTTAACTTTGGCATATACATAATATGTTGATGGAAAAAATACTCCGTTCACAGTCCACTATATAAAATTTTCAAAATTAGTTACAATAAGCCATATTGATATTTAAAAATCGATATAATTGCAGACAGAAATACTTACAGCTTTAATTTTCATTGTCAGATCTCCAACTGGATTACGAGTGAAAAATAAAGATTTATATAAGAAATAAATCTCAGTATTATAAATTAAAATATTTTTATTCTAAATACAATTTTAAGCAGCATTTCCGAGATTGCATTCAAATCTAGCGAGATTGTTTGAAGAAAATCCAAATTAAGCTTTTCTATCAATTTTTATGCAGAGCTTTGCCTGGAAGAAATTTTAAGCTAATTTATAATAATATCTTAAATATTTTATCCTGATAGTTTTAAAGAATTTTACTTTTATAATAGTAAACCTCATTAAAATTGTATAACTTTTATTTAGCTTTAAAACTTGATTCTCTTTGAATCTACCACTATGACTTCTTTTCAATTGTAAAATTATCAGCATATTAATCAATTATGAAAAATTCAAAATATATTTTTAGCTTTAATATCATTTACGTTCTGGAATATTAGTTTGCTGTAGGAGTATTAGGTTTATCTTGCTTAATTTAATTATTTAATCCTTCTGGTATGTTTTCCAACCACATTTTAACCTGGTAGTCACCTTTAGGTGGATTTTCAAAGCCATCGAAGTGATGCATGTGAAATTTAAAGATACCATTTTGCCAATTTTTGCCAGCATTTACGATCTTTTGAACTTGTTCCTCAGATGGTGCTTGACCGAAAATTGCACTGCTTCTCAATAAAGGTTTTGCCTTCTGCAAAAATAAATAAAATATTTCAAAATTTCATAATAAGTTGTATGATAAGATAAATAAAAAGGATATTTTTGGAAAGAGTATTTATCTTTTCACATACTCAATCTTGAAGACTGTCCTGATAACATCCTCTTAATTCCTTACGAAAAATAAGTGATCTTTATCTATTTGATATGTAAATGGTTCGAAGGCCTTGAGCTATTCTTGTTGTCCTTACATTTTTCTAATTTTAATATTTTTCTAAAATTATGATTATTTATAATAATTACTTTTATGGCTATAATTTATCACCATGAGGAATAGTCAATTATGCTTTAACAATATAGAATATAATTCTAAATTTCTTATTTGAATATGGTCATAGCTCAAACTTCTCTATACCTCGCTGAAATCCAAACTTTACCAAATTAAGTGATTAATTTCTTTATTCCCATAAAATCTCTAGCTGAGAATTCTATGCCAACGGAGGAAAATATTTCTACTAAGTGGGCTTTGTAAAATTTTTATGTCAATAATGCCTATATTTTGGGGTCAATTAGAATCACAGATAAAACCTTTGGCGAGCTGTCTATCAATATTATAATATAAATAATTTTACATAGCATATTGCCAATTAATAATTTACAAATAAAACGAAAATATATTACAAATTTGTGCAATATAGACCAATTCAAATCGATTCCAAGATCTTTAGATCTCAGAGAAATTCAATATAAAGTTTAAGTGCATCCTTCAAACGTACAATCCAAGGATATCATGCTTCA
The DNA here is from genome assembly GCA_000711775.1 of Oxytricha trifallax. NCBI lineage: Eukaryota > Ciliophora > Spirotrichea > Sporadotrichida > Oxytrichidae > Oxytricha > Oxytricha trifallax. Next base: position 228,181 of record ARYC01000051.1, read on the forward strand.
AACCATATTGAATAAAACCCAAAGCGAATCCCAAAAGCCATCCACCAAAACCCCTCCCTAAAATTAGTAATCAAAAGACCCTGCAATTTTGAGTAAGTAACAATAGCTTGAACTAAAAAAGAAAGAGAAGGAACTATTGACGTCACTCGGTGCCCCTTAAGAAATGAAGAATTACGAAACTTACAGCTTTGAGAGTTAAAGAATCGAATATACAATTACAGTTAGTAAATACTAAATTCAAAGAGATTTCAACATTCCACTCACTCTGAAGGACATATTTTCTGATGTAGACGCTTTTCTTAATCCTAGGGCTCTTGAACTTTATCAAGATTTAGATAACAAATTAGTGTTTTAGTTACTAGGATATGATAGTAGAAATAATTGCATTGAATTAGGGCAAATTGAACTTAGTATGCTTGAAATGATTCAGAAGTAGTTGTTAAATGAATATTTATATGCTAAAGGCAATTATATATAAATTAGGTTTTGCTTAGGATTACCTAAATTTTCAATACAAAATAAGTATTAAATTTATTAAATGAACAAAACATAGAGAAAAATTAGAAATTATAAGCCTTAGCGTCACAAAGTGGTGAATTTAAGCAATAGCAATATTCTCAGGTTGCCTAGAAAAAATTAGATAAAGAGTTCGCTGGTACCAGTGCAAAATTCTAAAAACTTTTCAAAGATTCTTATGTCAGATATAATTAGACTAAGGAAGTCCTCCAGAAATAGAAAGAAGATGAAATTTCATTTTAAATTTTAGGAAGGATATCTAGTATTTATTTACCCAAATCATATGTTTTGGTTGAAATCAATGCTAAGCAACAAGAATAGCAAGATAAAAAGCTTGATTAAACTTAAAAACTTTAGACTTAACCCTCGGAACCCCTGCCCGATGGATTTTCGCTAATTAAATTTGACAAGCCTAAACCTATGAAAGATCACTTTAGTGACTTATATGGTTAAAACTAAAACCCTTAAAAAGATGAGAAGCTGGAATTGAGTTAGAGTGTTTCTAAGAAACAAGCTGGTCTTGGAGATAGTAGCATATTCAATTCTAGCCCTACTAAGTAACTTATCAATTATAAATCTTATGATTTGATTTTAATCAGTAACAATTTCATTTAGAATCATCAATTAATTCTATATTTTTAAGCTTTTACATTTTGTAACTCTAGAATAGCATTAGTAGTTAATCCAAAGATGAAATGAGTGATTTGATTGTGAAGATAGAATGGAATTTCAGCTATAAACTTCGTGAAAAACATTCAGATAAATTTAATGAAATTAATGAAGAATTCAGATAACTATCAAATTTAATTTAATTTATCGTCCCCTTTTCTTATTTCTACCCTCTACTTATCTGTATACTTTTACATCCTTATGATAGAAATAAAAAAACTAGAAAGAATCAAACAAAAAAAGAACATAGCGAATCTTTTATAGATCTTGGAGTAAATACAAAACGTACCCCTGCTCACACATAAAAACCTTAAAACTCTGGCATTAGTGCTTGCTAGTGAAAGTTGTCTCTCATATAACAGCGAGGAGGATTTATTAAGCGTACAGGGATTACAGAATGTTTAGAGAATCATTGGTGTATTGAAAAATTTAATTTCTACACATAATTAAATCAATCAAACTAAAGCCATATATTTATAGTGTGCTGACATAGCTATACAAGGAAGCCAGACTGGAACTGCATAGCTTGATTGAACTTATGAGATGCATAATGTTAAAATTATATATAAGTAAAGGGCTAAATAATTAAAAGATGCTTCGGTAAATAAAATTAAAAATTAAAGTTGAAAATATATATTATATGGTAAATATAAATAATAGCTTATCTTCAGACTTTATTTATTTTCATAAAAGAGTGATGTTTGTTAATATTTCGAAAATATATAACTTTTATAATGGGACATATTATAATTATAGGTTTGAAAAAATTTAAATTAAATATAATAGTAAAAACGAAAATGATAAAAAACTTAATTATTAATTCTTTATTTAAACATTTATAAAAAACAGCTGGAGTAATTCAGAAATATTTATAAGATATATCTTAATTATTATTTTAGAGATGGATTTAAACTCCTTAACTTTTAATTATCAAGATCTTTAATATCAATAAATGTAGAAGTCGAATACTACCAACAATAACTCCAAATAATCCATCACAGGTATGTTTCACTCTCTTAGACTAATTTTCACAGATTATTTAATATTTTCTATATGTTTCATGAATATTTATGAGACTCTAAAGTATTTTAATATATTTCATGATTACTACATTTTTATTAAAAGCATGTGTGATTATGAACATTTCTTAATATTCTCTATATTGTAGATGCTTTAATGGCACATGTGAAGGAAGTGGACTACTAAAAGGTGTTAGCGACTAAGAAACAATTTACAGATGTGGATTTCCCAGCTACTCTTGCCTCCCTCTCTAACAAGGATTCTTTATCCTTTTAATTTTATTGATACAATTAGCATTGTAAGAAAATAAAAAAACACTTACTAGTAAGTCTTACTTATATACTATTGTGATTCCAAGCTACCAGCCAATCAACTTGCAGAATGGAAAAATTTGCAGTGGGTTCGTGCCAAGGACTTATTCAGTAGCGACAACTTTACCGTTTTCGACAAAGATATCTCTCCAAATGATATTTTGCAGGGTGACTTAGGAAATTGCTACTTCTTGTCTGCGCTTTCAGCCATAGCTGAATTCCCAAAGAGAATCAGAGACATATTTGAGACTGAGGAAGCCAATCCTCAAGTCGGTATCTATGCAGTTAAGGTTTGCATCAATGGAGAATTCTACATTATACTTTATATAAATATATAAATATGGATTTTTTTGATTTAAAATTCATAGATTTAACAAAGTAGCATTATTAATAGAGTTTTAGGGGAAACGAATCTAGAATTAAATGGAATAATTTATAATTGTTAATTCCGTATTGTTGTAGTAGATGATCTGTTCCCTTGCGTAGAGGGTGAAGGCTTTGGCAGTGGTAAGATCCCAGCTTTCTCTAAAACTAAAAGCAAGGAATTGTGGGTGCTCCTTATAGAGAAAGTTTGGGCCAAGCTAAATCACAACTATGAGAATATTGAAAGAATCAAACTTATTATAATTGTTACTATTTTATGTTTTCACATGATTCCGAAGTACATTAACTACTTTATATTGCACTTAATTTTACATTAAAGAATACAATCACTGGATTTGCAAGTGAAGCTTTCAGATGTCTAACAGGTGCCCCAGTTGAATTCTACAACCATGATTACGTCGACAATATCTTTTTGTTTTTACTAGTATAATTCTATATTTGGGACTAAATAGTGGAAGCAGATAAACGTAACTACATCATTTGTACCTCCGCTGGAAGAACCAACTTAAACTCAGACGACTACGCTAAGATCGGGTTGGTTAGTGATCATGCCTACGCTGTTATTCAAGCTGTAGATATTGAAATCAAGGAATATGGAAGATTACAGTTGCTTAAGCTCAGAAACCCTTGTGAATTATACAATATAAAATTTAAACCCATGGGGTCACAAAGAATGGATGGGCGACTGGTCAGATAAGAGCGACAAGTGGAATGACGATCTCAGAAAGCAGTTGAATTTCGTGGATGCAGATGATGGTGTGTTCTTTATCAGCTACAGAGATTACATGAATTACTATCGCAGCACCACCATTTGCAAAGTATTACAGATTTATTATTGAACATAAACTTCTTTGAATTTTCAATCCAACTCCATTTTATTGAGTTATCTATTCATAACAATTATACATGATGGTTTTAAGCACAATTCTTTAAGAGTGAATAGCAACTCAGATTAAAATTAAATCTAACAGGGCAAACCCAGACCTTATCAATTAGTTAAGGTTACTCTGAAATAAAAATCTAAGATTTTCTTGACTGTTGTCTAACCAACAAAGAGATTCGTAACATAAAACCTACCAAACAGTGATTCTTATGATAAACTGGATCATTAAATTTCATATGATAAACATAAAATTATAGTCAGAGTTTACTAGTTTCGTGAAAATTATAATAGGAAAGCACGATCCACAAAACTTTAAAGAGCCTTTTAGATACATTGACGCTAAGTGTTCAAACTATGACAATGTAAGCATTGAGAGTACAGATGAATATGAAGCAGGGGAATATGTGGTCTTGGTAGAAGTAGATTGGAGATAAAACTTAATTTAAGAGTATGTTGTGCAAACTTAAACTTAGAGTTTTTTATTCGCCAATACTATGAGTCAGTATATTTATTTGATATAGTTAGAGTAACCAGGTTTATTCAAATTCTGGAGATGTATAATTGACTCTCCTCTAAACAAATGAACATGAAAATTACTTGGAGGAGGTCTTAAAATCTTGCGCTAGGCAAAAAACTCAAAAGAAAATTTTCGATGATAAGGGGGAGAATGACGCATATAGAGCTATCTCGATTGTTGATAGTGGAGCTGAATACGGCTATATTTACTATCAAAATTTACAAATATATTGCAACTATTATATGATTTTATTAATTAAATTTAATCAAAATGACTCCAAAACAGAAGGTACTATAGTAGAGACAGTGGTCTTCAATAAACTAGAGAACTTTGAAATATTAGCTCCATTTGACCAAGGATCTAATGGAAATAAAAATCATGTTTAAGTTAACGTTGGACCAGGTGAAAACACTATCATTGTTTTGAGAAGATATTATTTTTGCAAATATCATAGCCTTAAATATGAAATTACAATTTGAAAATATATTATTTTTATTTTCTTAGAAGAACAGATAGACAAGCAAGCTATAGCGTTTCATACTTCTCATCAATACTGTACCCAGATAACCACTACCTCGACTAAATCCAGTAAAAAGGTAAAAAGCAACAAATTAAGTACATCTTTTTACTATATAATTACACATGTATTGAGATCTTGAAAATTATGTTATTATTTGAAAATTATAGAAAGTTATCTCATACATTAATTATCAATAAAGTACCAAGGAGAATAGAAAGATATATACTTTTATTCAATGGTATTCGGCACTGGCTACTTCTGGCTGTTTGAAAATAAATCAAAGACTACAGTCTTCGATGCCAAATTCAACTTCGAGTTGACTAATATGCAAAGTGAGGGTTTTGGGGAGACACCTCAGGGAGCTGCTAAAGTTGAAAGTTAATGGGATGTTGTGCTTCAACCTGGCGAGACAAAAATCAAGAAATTGCTTATGGTTCGTTCATTAAATTATAAATGTGTATTCTTAGGCTGTAACAAAGGGAAATTTGCCAAATATATCAAATTATAAGATTAATTTTGAATTAATGGTTGACCCAACTCAAGCATGGGGATATAAATTTGGGTATAGCTTCAAATGTTTGGAATAATTAGCTAATGACACAGAAATAGTTTGTATTTATTTTTATGAATTAACATGTTAATTAAAAATCAGATTTTACTTTAATATATTTAAGCAAATATTTTATTATGTACACAGACCTAGTCCGATTGATCAAACAGCACGGTCAAGTGAAGAAATTCCAATACAAGGGTGAAGAACAGCAAATGCAGTATTCAGTGCATTTCTTCAATGAACAGTACGTGTTCCTCTTTGAAAACTGGGAAAAGAAGAAGACCTTCAAAGGTACTTTCAATTTCTATATTTGTCTCTTTTTTCAAAAGATTAGATTCTATCTAGTTTATCAGTCTATCTAAGCTATTAAATTACTGATTGTAATAAATATAATTAATTTCGTATTGGAAAACCTAAAGATTGAAGATGAACCTCAAGGCACAACCAGCTTCCGTGTTGAGTTAGCCCCTGGTGGCTCACTAATGAAGCATATCACAAGAGTAGATCCAGTCAAGGAGTCCAAGTATAAGTGCTCTTACAGCTTCTGTTTCATCCAAAATAATGCCAATGATCTGTTTATTATTACATATTAATGTAAATATTTGAAGAATTCTTTATATTAAACCATTTTAAGTTTGGTCATTTAAGATTAATTACTCCAATTTAGGATTAGAAATACTGAAAGTAGGAATTCTTTTTTTTAAATAAAAGTATAAATAAATATGATGGAGTTGAAAATTCTTAAGATAACAGTTAGAAGCAAGGACCAAAGGATGAGCAAGTCTGAATAAATGACTACACTTGATCTATGAACAACGATTTATTTTGAATATGAAGGAGAATACTGGAAAGTCTTATTTTTATTTTTGCAATTTAATTCTTAATTTTTATATCTTATACATAGTTCTTATTTTAGACTTACTATGCATGGCATTTTATTTATCACTCACAGCATTTAATTTTAAACTTATAAATTTATAGTAATTACTAAAATAAATTAAATAAATAAAAATTCAAAAATATAAAACAGTAATCTATCTAAAAACTGAACTTATAAAATGTCTTCACAAAGATTATCGCAACAATCTCACAATTAAAACTCAAAATTCAGCCAATAAAACAACAGCAAAAGCAGCAATGATTAATTTGCAGTTTTATAGAAGAAAATAAGTGAATATTTGGCTTTGAATCAGGGGTATTAGAGTTATGAAAGTATAGTTAAGGAGTTTCAGTTCAAATATCCCACAGTCAGGAGTGATTTGGACTAAATGTTAGCTCAGCAACTTTTGTAAGTAATTATGAATAGTAAATTAAAATGTCTTGAATCTTATATCAATATTTCATCCAAATTTTAAGATGACACTCTCTGAATGTGAATTTTATTTTTAGCTTGAAGTTGGAGAATCGTATCCCTCATGTTAACTTGACAAAAAGTGAGCCAGATGAAAACAAAATTTAAGTAAGGTGAAACAAAACTTATGATTATCATATTTTCCTTCACTACTTTTAAAATTTGCAATTAACTTTTTTTAATATAAATAGGCAGTAGACTTGAAACAACAAAACGCAGATGCAGATGACCCCAATTCAGTGACAGTGTATTTATTAAGAAATAAACCAATGGATGCTTATAAGCGCACTTACTACAAGGTGAAAATTGACAAGAGACCCAGTGTTTTAATCAATAAATCGTCAAATGGAGATGGTCAGCAATAGAACTAAGATCCCTTCGATAAAGATGATATCGAGAAGAAAGTATTATAGAATTTTCACAAGTAATTGAGTATAATTGAATGATTGAGATTTGTTAAGGGACAATATTCATAATAAATTAGATTTTGCAATAATTCAGTAGATTGCTGAGAGTAGAGATAGAAAATTAAACCCTCAGAAATACATTGATACTTTTATGTAACCAGCAATTGAAGAAGAAACAATCGATACTTTTCTTGATGCGAAGCACAACATATAACCAATAACTGCTTAAATTGAGGATTCCTCTACAAACATAGAAAACTTAACGAATTGTCTTGATTCAAACAGTATCAGCATCACTCTTAATCAAGACGATAATCTAGAAACTAACTCTTCAAGTAAATTAATTGATACTACTCTACCTTCTATACTACTGCAATAGCCTGATAAAACAGATGCCTTATAGGAAATTTAAGAAGAGGATGTGGCAGAAATCGATGGAATCACAATGACACAGCAAACAAGAGAGGACAAGCAGAAACTGGAAATCATCTAGCAATTTGTTAAGATGGAACAGGAACAAGACCAGATGAAGCACAAATTGAATAATGATCAGAGATACATCAATTTGCTTCATGAATACAATTATTTGAAGGTAAGTAATGGGTGAATATTTTATGATACCTTTTTAAGTGATATGTATATTGTGACAATAAATAAAGAAGTTTATGAATAAATTGTTTATTGATTTATGTTTAATTTAGGATGCTTGCTTCTAACTCGTAGAAATATTACCCATTAACAAATATAAGTGTCTTAATGTTATAAATTAGTTCTTTTTTGTTATTAAGAATAGTAGCAAACGTTGCTTAGGTTCCAGTGAAGGAAATTTTTGAGCAGTATGACGTGAGAGATATTGAACTCGATAACCAGCCAGAGAAGAGTGAAAAACAATCAGAAGTCATCCCTGCAGTAAAAGAGTAGAAACCAGTGATCAAAGCTAAACCTCTGGTTATGAAGCCAAAACCACTGCTATAAGTTAAAAATCCAATAATGGCAAAGCCTGATAAATAAGCAGATAAGAGTGAAACAGTAGCAACTCCTACTACTACAGCTGACGTGAAGAAACCAGCTGCTAAGACCAAAGGTAAAGCTACTAAGAAAGAAGCTGCATTGAATGACAAGGATGCTGCACAGAGTAAAGGCAAGGAGGAAACCAAGGAAACTGATGATACTGCGCAAACAAAGAAGGGCAGAAAGAAGAAGGAAAAGAAATGAAGAAAGGAGCTTCTTGTATGAAAATATTAAGGCAGCATACAACTTGTACATAGTAATATAAGGTTATAAAGTAAGATGAGGTCATCTATTGAAGTGGAAAAGCTATTGGGAAATATAAACATGCAAGAAATAAGGATATTATGTGAGTATACTGGCACAAAATTAGGCATTTAAATTATGTAAGGAGAAAGAGATAGAAATATTTAGAGATGAAGTTAGCTCCCAAGAGGCAACCATTTTTAATAGTTAACCTTTGGTAAAAAATAAAGTACGCTAACTGTTTTTATGAAATTTAATGTCCATATATTATTGGGGTCGGTTGATTAGGTTCTGTTGGTCTTCGTTCTATTAATAATAACCTATACATATTATTTTATATTTATGTTCAGCCGATGAGCTTGAATGGCTTGCCCATGGAGGTCTTGATATGAACTGACTTGAGATTTTACCATCCCTTCTTGAGGAGTGAAACCAAGAAGTTGAGGCCCATAAGGATGTTTTGTCTGAGCTCTTCCTCAGTCATGGTCTCGTTACCGATGGCGACGTTCATGCAAGTGGCCTTCTTAAGTTGGAACTTAATGCTGGCTCTGGCATCATCAGCCTTGGACTGGAGGTCGTCGTTGTGGGTGACGACTTGTGGGAACATACCGATTCTGTTGAGAATGGGTCCGAGGACGGTTGGGATTTTCTTGACGAGGGTATCGGTGGCGAGGAGGATAGCGTACTTCTTGGCCCATGCCTTGATGAGTTTCTTGTCCTTGTTGAAGGTCTTCAAGAAATCGAAATCGACGGCATCGACTTGGATGTTTCTCTCCTTGACGATTTGAAGATGCTTGGCGTCTCCAATAAGGCAGATCTTGAGCTTTGGTCTTGGGATGTTTGGGAGTCTGACGGTACCGGCAAATCTCTTATCCTTTTGTGGGTCGTAATCCTTAAGACCAACTTGGAGCTCAATTTTATACATATACCATAGTGGAAATATTAAAGTCCTTAAACCCTATACAAAGCAAACCCCACACATAGTATTTTTAAAGCTCAACTGATTCGAGGAACTTTCTCTTCTTCTTGTCGGCGAGGATCTTGTTGATAGCCTCAGTGATCTGGGCTTGAGTAAGCTTGGAAGTCATTCTTCTTCTTTACCTTATTATTAAATACTAATTTATCAATTAGATATCCTTTTATAATCAAATAATCGAACAATATTATTCCCCCACCTGTGACGAGAAAATCAAGATTTTAATATATTCTCCCTATTGCATGTATTTTTTCAAATCAAATAGATTTTTAAAGAATTCATAAGAAAAATTTGAGATTAATGCGATTGAAAAATTAACAACTAGATTAATAATTTACACTAATTTAACAATTTTAATACAAGTCTATTACAAATATTGTTTGATTTATTGACATAAACTTTCATATAATTTTATTTACACATGGGCTATTTTGTTTATAATTTTATGAAAATATTGTCAGTGACTTAATTTTATAACAAAAAAGTTAAATTTTTAACTACTTTTTTTGCCAACACAGCTTAAAAACTCACTCTATATATCTATATATACCCCTCTCTAACTCCATTTTATCTACAAATGAACTTATAATAACAATAATAGTCAGTCTAATACTTAAATTCAGGCACTATGAATCAGAAGCAAAATGAAACTTAGTAGTAGTTCTAAGAATAGAATTATCATCATATGTTTGGAGACATCGCCAACAGCTAGCATAATTATGCACATCAGCAATCGAACAATATAAATTTATAACATAAGAGATATATTAGGGGTAAATTGATATGAAATCTGACTTTTAATATGTATATTATGGGGGATAGATATAGAAAATATTCCAATCGACTGGTAATAGCCATATTAGTAACTAAAATGCTTCAATTTCAATGTTTACCTAGACAACTACTGCATCTCAGGCTGAAGTCTACTCACAACAAACACCCTTCAGTCAGTAATTAATATAATTACTTTATTATAATAATTATAAATTAAAATTAATTTATAATTAATCTTGTAATTTTAATTAGAAATATTAATTAAATAAATAAAACTATTTAGGAACTCAGTATTAAAGATTATGGTTCTTTTTTTATTATAAAATAAAATGAAATATAAATTGTAATCTATGATGGGGATTGGCTGCACATAAAACTCTGATTACTATTATTAACCAGAGATTATTATGAGTAAACTTTAAACATTAAAATATTCCCAACCATCTTTAACAGCTAAACATAGATATAATTAAATTAATATATAAATTTTAGTTAATATATCTTTGATATTAAAATTCAATGAGAATAAGAAATGATAATTTTAAGGTAATTAATTTATATAGGTTTAGTTTTGGGAATTTACGCAGCTAAGACTAAAATCCTGGTCAAATTATGCAAATCAGGTGACTTGACACCATAAAATCACAAAGACCTTCATCCAGCTTTGAAATGCTGTAAAACTCAAAACCAAGAAGACTACTCTCAATAAAGTGCTAAAATACTGGCAATTCATTCTAAAGTGATGGAGTGAACGCTAAAGAATGTCAAGATGGAACAACTTTTAAGAGTAAAATGCCACAAAAGACTAAATTGATTAGGAAATACTTTAGAATGAAGCAGTTAAGAGTAAGTTGTCAATAAGATAAATCAGATTTACAAGAACAAACAGTTGAAAGAAATGAAATAGCTAAGAAATAAGTACTTTAGACGACAGAGAAAGCCAAATTTTAGCCAATTGTCTTGGCTTAAAATTATGGTTCTAAACGTATCATATCTTTTAATTTTTCTTAAAATTACTCTAAAGAAGCAAGTCTAAACTACACCAACTTAAATGAGAGCAACTCTCTCTAATAAACGAAAAGAAGTCTCTTTTTAAATTAAGTAGCAAGTATCAAATCTCAGAAATAGACAATTTAGACATTTTAAGAAACTTTCCTTTCTAACTTAGAGCAAAAAGAAAACTTACATATTTCTCACTTAAACCAAATTGCGTCATCTTCTTTGAACAGCTAGAGACAAAGTAAAACCAAAGCAATTTGCAAATAAAACAAGGCAAAGATACCTCGTTCTCTCCAAGTAATGCATAGTTTAGCTAAAAGATCATACCAAACTTTAACTGAAGGTATCAATTTAATAGTCTAAGATGAAACCTAGTTACTTCAACCTCAGCAATTACCAACAGACCACTTTAGCAGCTAAAATACTCAAAAAATCTCAAAATCCGAGCATCTTAAGTAATAAATGCAGCTAAAATTGTAAAACGAGATCAACTAAAGTTTGAGCCAGGATGATTCAATTAAAACTTGCAATTTGGTATATTGTGAGTAGAAAGAAGTTTTACTGAGAAAATTTGAAGAGCAATATAATAAAAATAAGTTACAAAGGGAAATGCAATATCTCATGAGTGAAGGCAATTAATATTGCTGGATATACTTTTTGGCATTTATACAGATCTTAAAATATAGTATAAGTAGCAATTATTTAAATAACATAAAATGATAGTAGTTTAACAATAATCAAATGGTGATAGAATTATGCCAAGATTATAAAGTCAAATATTCAACAACCAACATCTCCCTTCACTTACTATATAGCAAACATAAGAACTTCAATAATTTGACATGACCCAGAGAGTAATAATAGGCACTCCTTCTGATGATGAGTAGAGCTAAGATTTAAGTCGTAGTACCAGCTAGGTCAATCATTTTACTTTTATTATTATTTTCTCAATATTTCATTCAGAAATAACTTATTATCGATTCACATAAAATTTATAATCATCACAGCAGCTCGTTTAGTTGCATTGAAGACTTGAATTCACAATCTATGTCCAATATTTCAAGTCAAACTGTCATCAGACCTTTCGCAGCTTTTCACAATCACACCCCAGAGTCCTCTAGCTATGATAACTTACAAAATGAACTATAAGAAGAAGACGATGATTATTTTGATGAATGATGATCATGTGTGAGAAGTGTGAAACTTAAATGTTTGTAAAACTAAACTATTAAATCATTAAGTAATTGAAAAAGCTTGAAAATTGTGAGAAATGGAAACTATTAAAGATTAATGGGCTTATGCGACCTTTAAATCGACATAAATTATGGAACAAATATCATTAGTTAAATTAATTGGCATAATATTAAATCAAACTTAAACTACTTTAAAAACAGGTCTATATGTTCACTCTATTATGAGTTTCTTTATATCATTATATTTATTTTTCAATTTGGCTTCATTTTAAATTTTCATTAACTAATTTTCCCTAGCAATAAACCTGTGTGCATTGCTTCAAGTTCTTCGTATGTTTTTGCATAGTCTGTTTTGATATTAAATTTATATCTTATACTAAAATATCATTTTTAAACTTATTTTAAGATAATTCTTGAATTTAATGAATAGCTTTTAAGAATAAATACAAGTTGATATTCTAGAGCTAATCAAATATTCTTTTGGTCTGTCTCTCCCTGAATATCCTAGAATACTATATATTGCCCGAATCACTGCTTGATTAACTAGCTGATTTCTCGAATTACCTCTGCATGTAAGACTTCAATGTAACTTTATAGTTGTCTTAGGTATTCAATCCATATTTCTGAGTCAACTATTAATCTGACTATTTCAGTTAAGAGCCTAAGTTTGAAGAGAGATAACTTAGATAGTGCAGGGATGAGGATTAAAGTGCGGGGTTTGTGATTTAATCAGAGTTTTAAAGGAGGCTGTTCATTTAGAGGGGTACACCGGTTTGCTAATTCAAAAGGTTTGAGTTTTGAGGGTAGAATGAATTTTGTGCTGGGTTCGCATGGTTAAGTTGGTTTGCATTTGATTGGGTAAGGTATGAGCTCTGGAGTTCACTTTGACCCATTATAGAAGAGGTGAACTTCAAATGATTTAGTTAAGATGGGTTGTTGTTATTAGTAGATTATAATTAAATGATAAATTAAATTAATTATATGTTATGCTTGGCGATAAATACAGTCAAGATTAGGATATTTTTGATACCATAATATTTTTGAATTTTTTTTTTATTAAAGAAGAATATTTTTTATTAAAAAGAGTCATTTATCATTAGGACAATACTATAATAAATCTGTCTAAAAATAAATTGTCGAATTTAATGTACCATATCTAATAAAAACTAATTCATTAAAATATATGGAATTATCTTTTTAATCCTTAATCATTTTTATTTATAATATTATTGAAACCTTAGATTGAGCTATTTGCTAGCTAGTTGTTAGGGTAATGATGAATTGATGAAAGATTACTGTTTATCTGTAATTCATCAAAGTTTCTAATGTGAGATTTAACCATTATATTACTGTTTGTGAGCTCTGAAGTTTTCAAGTCAGATGGAGCGATAGGAGTAAAATTTTCCTTATTTAAAATTCTATTTTGGCAGTCGTTACATAGCACAGCTTTATACGAGGAAACCTATTCTGAACCTCCCTTGTTCGAGAGAATTTTTGTGCTTTAATCTACCTCTGAGGCTAGTTGAGGAGTTTAGACTTCTGTAGTATCAGCATTTTTATCATAAAAGTTTAGATTCTTTGTCTCGATCTAACTCAATCCGCTAAGTGGTCGATTGTGATATTATGGCTACATAGGTGCTTGGCAACATTAACATTTTTAACTTAGTTAACTAGCGTTAGAGATCTCTCTTCTGCTAAAAGGATAAGATGGACTTATGGTTCAGGATTGAAAGTTGTTTTAATAAGGGGTATTCATATGTGAAGTTGGATTTGAAGAACTCATGCCATCAGAAAAAGGACCACTACCTCCGCCCACATATTACTAGTTAAAGTACTGGTTTCCATATTAACTTAAAGTGGAAGGTCTTCCTGAATATTCTTAGTACTAGCTTTTCTGTCCATAATAATTACCATCCTCAGGTATTTAGTTCAGAGTTACAAATTGATTATCATCAATCCTTATCGGGTCATTCTTAACTTAATGCTACTACTATTGCCCATTGTTATTTTTGAAAGTCTAGTACATTAAGTTATTCTAATTGTCTTAAGTGTTTCTTGAGCCAATATGACTTGCTTCTAGCTTATCTCCTCTTTAATCTTTCACATCACTATTGAATTAGCTGCTTTAGAGGTCTTATCTAGCACTTCCTATTTCATCAATCACATTAAAATCCTCGTTTTGGCTTTGTCTTTGCATGTGTGAGTTAGAGACTAATTCATCACTAACTTGCAAAGAAGACATAAGTTATTGTTATGTGCTTGCTTTAGGGTCAAATAGATTGGCTTTTCCTAACTCATCAAGCAATTCTTAATCTTATATAGTACCATTATAAGCAAACATTAATAGTGAATTAAAATCTGAGTTTATTAAATTAATTGGACAACAATACCTAACTTTTGTCCATTCAAGAATTAAGTGCTGCTCTTCTATGGAGTAGTTGTTCCCATAAACTTCATAAAGTGTCCTCCAGCTCCATTTTAAAGAGTTCCGCTTGAAATGTTGAAATTTGGCTTCGCGTTTCCGGCAATGTTGCCTCCTCCCAGTATACTTGCATTCCTTAAACCTTAAGATCCTAGTGTAGCTGAGTGATCTCATTTAATTTTTAATTTGACTTTTTTTAAAAATACATAAAATAAAGTATCTTAAGATTCCATTCCTGGAACTCCTCTCATATGCATTAGTAAACTTCTAGTGCCATCATCTATGCTGCTTTTATTATCAAAGTAAACGCCTCCTGTACCAGTCAGATTATTGGAATTATACGCATTATAAGGGCCGCCTTCTTTACCTCTTACTGGTATGGGACTCATAAATATTTTTAATTCTATAACCCAAACTTCTCTTAATTTTTAAGCAATTAAAATGAATTATTTTAAAACTCTAATCAGTCAAGGTTTTATTGAAAGAAACATCTTCCTCTTTGCTCTCCTCTAATATAGTCATAGGATTTTAATAGTTTTTCACTTAGTACTGCTCCATTCGAATTTAATCTGCCATATGGAATTATGATAAATTAAAAGAAAATTAGAAGATTATAACAATTTGATTAAGATTAAAATGAATACTTTTAATGGCGAGGAAGATGGAGCAGTTACACTCACATAAATGTAAGTTACAAAAAAACATATCTAAAAATTTTATTTTTTAGAGTTTCAGCCTGGTAAGAGTAGTGGCAGGTCTAAGTTGACACTTCGGGTGCGGAGCTCAAGGACCAAGTAAAAGTGGTTCTGACAAGATATCTTTGATGTATACGAGGGTGAATGGAGAGATGATAAAGCTGTTTATACAATCCGGTTTCCATTTTGTTTAAAAAGTATTCTAAGTTATATTAATCAAATTGTTATAATCTTCTATTTTTCTTTTTATTTATCATAAATCCTCTCTGAGAATTTTATTGCTCAAATTATTATAAATAGAGTAATGAGGAATAATTTTACACATTTAATAATAATAATAAATTAAATCAACTGATGATCTTAGCGAGTGCTGGCCAAACTACATTTTCAGATTTAAATTAAATTTAGTCAATATAATAATTTAATAATTTGATTTCTTGAATGAGAAATTTTATAAAGTATTTTAAAATTTAACTTACCTCACTGCTTGCACTTTAGGAAATCGATTCAAAATGATTATATCCAAATTTATTTGTAAAAACACAATTTACAAAATCCATATTTAAAAAAAAATAAAAATGTGATTATCCTGAAAATAAATAAAGTTTTAACTTTAATTAATTAATAAATAAATTTATTAGTATTGAGAGCAGGGACTCTTATGATTTAAGTCTACTAACCAATTCCTCCACTGTTCATTGCATTTCTATTGAATGAATTTCCTCCTAAATTGTTAAAATCCTATATTAAGTTCATCTATCCTTCCATATTTTGAGTTCCGTTCCCGTTGAAACCATTTTGAATTATATTGCTTAAAATATATTAAGTTTATGTATATAATAATTATATTTTACTTCACATTTTAAGATCGTATTTAAATGACTGTAATTATAAATAATTAAGTTTTTAACATAAAATTTAACAATAATACTCTATCCTACTGAACTTCCTGCGAATTGACCAGGATGAAAAGATTCCTTAGACCTTGCCAAGAAATTAGGGGAGCTTGTGAATCTAGAGTCATTCGAAGAGATTGTCTCTAGGAGGAATGGTTGACCCATCTACTAAGCCAACATTATTCTACTGTCAAGATTGCCTATATAAAAAAGTTTGTTTAAGTATTGATGTTCATAGAGTTTTTCATAAAATACTTCATAAATTATGTGAAACCAATGTTTCATAGTAAATTTAATGAAAATAATGCAAAATAATTGTGATTTTCAACTTACTTTATCTTAAATCTATTTTAGAAAACTATTAAGAGTTATGTGTCTAGTTTGTTGAAGCTTTGGATTGCTAGGTTTTCAGAGGGGATTAACTGTTCAATTCAAATAATTTAGATTACCTAATAACCATAAAATTTAATTTGTTAATTAACAAATATAATCTAGTTCTGTGCGTAGTACAATTCACTATAATAAGTTTAGGAAATTAGATTAAATTTTATGAATTAATTTACCTAGCTTGTAAGTTTCTCTCCTGTGAGTTCGAAGAATCTCTAATCACATTATTTGTCAAAGATTAGTTCCTGCCTTCTCTTCTATTGTTCTCTATTTTTATTAAAAATATAAGAAATTGCACAAATTACCATTAACTTCTTTAAATTATATTTATTCATATATATTTTTATTTAATTGTCGATTGAATTGCTTCTTTATTAATTCTAAGATAAATTGTTCATATTTTATGATTAATTGTTGTAATAGCTGTTATTTTAGAGATCTTTTAGTTTCATATTTATTTGTAAATTTAAATAATATTTGTTTAGAAATTAAAATATAAAGACATAAATTTAATTGATAATTTACTATTTTTTAACATTCATTATATTATAGGAATAATCTAATAATTTAAAGAACTTTTTAAAACTAAAATTAAACTTTACATTTAATAAATAAAATTATCATATTTAAAATAAAGGAATGAATTATGTATTTTAACATTTATAAAATTTAAATTGTACTAATTAGTTATTTCATTTAAAATTTGCAATTTTTTATATGATTATCTGATTTCAAGAATTTTCACAATTTATATACTCAAATAAATCCCTAAAATAAAAAATAAATTATATTTCTACCTAATAGTGATTAATAATCAACTAAAAATATTAATTTATAAATATAATGAATTTAATAATTTATAAATTATTGCAATTTATGAATATTAGTTTAAATTTGATTAGATAATATATTATTTAAGATGAATGTAAGTAGTAATATAGAAAATGGACAAGTAGAATAGTAAAAAATTAAAAATTCCAAAAACTTAAATAATTACTAAACAAATATTAATTTTTTATTTATTTGGTTAGATTGCCTTAATATTAATAAAATAGTAATCCAATTCCATATAAAAGTTATTGATTTTAAAGCCTATTTTTAATCATAAATAAGTATATATCAAATATTAATAACGACTTGATAAACAAAACATCACTAAAAAACAATATGATAAACAACGAAAAAAATAATCAGAATTCTAATCCTCATCAAAAAGAGCAAGCCATATAAGAACATTATTTATTTAAGTTTTAAAGTGAATATAAAATAATTAAAAATTTTAATTAAATTTATTGATAAGACACAAGTGAATAGGAGGCATTACAAATTATGTTGAAAGATCACATCATTTTAATAAATATAGTGTGAAATTATGATAATATTGGTATTTTAATTTAATTTTTCATCATGGCAAAGTTGTATGCTTAAGGAGAATTAGAGGATTTTACTAATATTTTTATAAAAAAATATTAATAATTCTATATTATTTACTCTTAAATGTCTTGAGTAATCGTGTAGCATTCTTAAACCACATCCAATAAGATATTTTATCTTTACTTTTAAAAATTAAAATTCAAGGAAATTTACTACTTAAATTTTTCAATTCATTCTTTTTATGTTTTTAATAGTTTTTATTTGAATTTCCAAGTCAATTCAAATAAAAAAGGTAAAATAATCTCATAAATATATAATTTTATGCATATATATCAAAATAAGTAAATAAAATATATAATCCAATACTGTAAAATGATTCTAATTAAAAAACTCAGTAAATCATAACACATTCCCATCTTGAACCCATAAATTTTACCAATATTGTTTCATAATAATTTATAAAGTAAAATTATTAATAGAAGCAAAAGTATTCTTAATTAATTTTATTTTTTAATAATATTTTATTTATAATTTGATTTATAGATGTGTAAGAATATAATATACTCTAATATTAAAATATTCCATTGTTTTATTAATCAATGCTTCATTATAAAAGGAGAGTATTTCATTTTTTTATTATTTTGAAATTTGCATAAGTTTCATATTTATCATCAAGTTTTTTTCCTAATTTGATCAAAAATATTTTCAAACTTTTTGTAGAATTTTTAATAAAATAGATAAATAAATGATTCTCAAAAAATGTATCAATTAAAATAAATCAGTTTTAATTTTTCAATACCTCTGTTATGGATGTGCCAAGAACTAAATCAATAGAGTAAATGAAAAATGGTTGCAGCAGCAATTTAATTTTTGATAAATTTATTGAAAAAGAATCTACCACAAATAATACAAAAAAATTAACATATATTTTATATAATATTATTTCTAGTAATTTTATTAGACTGTAGATCTTTTAATTTATTTATATTTTTAATAAAATAATATCAAAAATGGAAATACTGGACATTAAATTAATCAATATAATCAACTGAATGGTACTTTGAACTAATAATTGAAAAATAGTTACACAGAAGCTGGTAATATTGTAGATATAATATAAGTTCAAAAATGTTTATCTAAAAATTTAACAGAGATTAAATTTTATATTTCATATAAAAATAGCATGGACCTCTTTTCATAATAGAGAAATGGTAATTTTCAATTTATTTCAAATTAAAACAATGTCAAACAATTAGTAAATTTTAATTTTGACTTTTATTATGATAATTTTCAGACCTACCCATAATTAGAAATTCAAGTAACAAATCCTGTAAAAGGTTCATAGTCATAAATCTTTATGAAAAACTTTTTTTGTTGAGATTTTTTAACAAAATTTATGTAAAACTTTTATACTAAATTAAATCTAACTACCAAGCGTTGAGAAAATAGAGGAAGTAATAAATATAAACAAGTAGAGTGTGATTGAGCACATCCTCTTGAAAAAACGTGATTAAAAACTTATGGACAAATAAAATCAAATGCTAAATAAAAATGAACAATTTAGAAATCATACACCAAGCTAATATGTTTAAAAAGATTGATATTAGTTATTAAATTACTTGATTTTTGAAAAGTATAGGTGATTTATAGATTTCCCAATTTACTATTTATATTTTCTTAATAAAGCAACTCAGAAATGATTAATGGAATGAATTAATTTAATCAGCAGTTGATTGAGAACCCCCTCTCGTTACATAATTATCAGTATTCTTTCTTAAAATAATATTTACTCTATAATAAATTTGAATTTTTGTTTAATAGATCAATAGCAAACATCTCTACTTAACAACTTATAGGAGTAGTTAGACTTAAATACATATTTGTAGCAGCAGTTATTAATGCAAGATAATTTGAGTAAAATGAATTAAAATCAAATGCTTAGCAATAATTAATTTGCTATCAATCCTCTGTAGCAGAATTTCTAATCCAGAGCTTTTTAATTTATTTAATTAACTTATAAATACAAAAAAAAATTTAGAATGCAGTAATGCATTTAGTTTTAAAAGTAATTATGATTTTATTTCATTAATTTTAAGTAAAAAACTTCAAGTAGTCTTGATTCTATGAGATTAGCATTGTAGTGCAACGATAACCCCCAAATAAATTTACCACCAATTCTTAAACTATATTGCTAAATATTATTTACTATGAATTAAAGATAATGACCTGGAAAATAATTTGCTCACAAAATCATTCAATCAATAATAGCTATTCCCTCTTAATAATAATAATGTCAGTAATTAAGCTAATAAGTAAATCAATCTCAATTCTCTAAATCATTTCCACAACTAAACCGATAAAAAATATAAATAAATTAGATTTACTTATTCATTAAGTACTATGATTTTGCTTAAATTTTAATTTAATTAATCGATCCAAAATTAGCACTGAACAAAATAATTAGTAATAATTTCAATAATAACAATTTGATGCTTCAAAATGTGTTATAATATTTCAGATATAGAAAATAAAATTAATAAATGCTTTATTTTTATTATGGAGTCGAGTTTATTTTTTATATGATTAAATATCTTTCAAACTCAATCTAGACAGAACAAAATTTTTATATCCACACATACCATAATTCATTCACAAATACCAACTGTAAGATTGGCTATTAATTTTTAGCTTTTCGATAGATATAATATATAAAATTAAATTTAACTAAAATCTTAAAACCTTCATGCCTCCCTTCAATTATAAACACAAATTTTAGATAATTTTCTTGATTTAAAATTTTTTCTATATTAATAAGAGATAAGCAAAACTTAGATTCCTTTTGAAAGCATGACATTATTTGAGTAGTGGCACTCGATCATAAATAAATTTCAAAATCCATTCTCTACAGATCAAAATTTGTAAGATTTCGAAGATTAATTTAATTTATAGAATTAATGAGTAGCTACTTTAACAAAACGCTTCTCTCAATCAGTAATTATAGAATATTAATGAAGGCCAATAGTCACTTTATAATAATAAAAATACAAATTTATATAATAGAATAATTTTTATAGGTTTTAATTGGAATCTGTTTTTTCTTCCAAATTATTATATAAATACTTTCGTTTTTACCATTAATGAACCAAAATCCATTCGCTGTTTCTGGTTAATCAGATTTTAGTAAAAAACGATTGTTTAAAATTATAACTATATTTTTCATTAATATTATGATTTTATATATTAAATCATAAAAAACTAATTTATTTATAATGACTTTAGATATATTTAATAAATTGTAAGTGTAAATAGCAACTACTATTTTTTACTAACATAAAATTTTATAGTGTGGAAAGAATAGATGAAATTGATCATGAAGTTATAAAGGATTTCGCAATTTAAAAATCCTAAAATAAAAAATAATAACCAAAGAAAATAAAAACTGAAAAAGGCAATACACAGATATAAAAATAAAATGTGAAAGTTAATGAAAAATAAACTTAAAAAATGACTAAGAAGAGTAATACTACAAATAATGCTAAGAATATAAGTGAACATCATCAAATTAAACTTATTTCAAAATATTATAAATCGTATCTTGGATATAATATAAAAAATTAAAAAAAGGATCGTCAATTTATTCAAAGGGTCTTTGCAAGTATTAATAAAATCTGAGACAAAAAGAATTATTTAACTATGTTTAAAAATGCTATATTTTTAATGTTTTCCATTTAGTAATTGAGTTTTATGATAAAATGAATATTTTAAATACTATATCTCTATAAATAAAAATTAATGAACATATAAAACTTATAGACATGAAGTAAAATCTCACTTCATTGTCTTTGCCATAGAGTTCTGAAAAATCTAGCACTTTACAGGTGGGTTAGAAGGCCAAGGTTACAAGAGCCTCTTCCAGTACAAAATAAGTTGAAATTCTAGCGAATACCCAGAAGAAAATTACTTTATTTTACATTACAATTGTTTAACATACATTTGAGGATAACTGCATTATACATTTAAAATTTTAATAAATAATTGAATTTTCATATCGAAAATGTACGATTTATACTCACATACAGAAACAGAAAGCGAGATAGGAGATGAAGATTCAGAGGACGCCAGTTATGAAAAATAGCTCAGCAGATCAGCTGCCTTAAAATCGTAATAATTGATTACTGAAACTAAACTTGAATAACCGGATTAAAATACTGAGAAAATAATTCACCATCATTTGTTAGAGAGTTTAGTTTTATTAAAATTGGATTATAATTTCTTTTGATACAAGCATAAATTTCTTGCACTTCATAATTATTTAGTTTTCTAGGAAAAAATTATAAAAATGTTAAATATTTATCTTTTTAACAGAGTTAGAGTGACTTACATCATAGTAAACGGCCAAAGAGATCAGGGGCAAAAACTAATAGATACTCAGGCTATGATTAAATGATTGGAAGCAGTAGCGCAGGGAAACATGATCATTCTCATTATTAATTGATACAGTATTCAAATTACAAGTCCTTAGCAGCTTAGCCTTTTGTTATCTACATTTCAATAGAGTAAGAAACAATTAATCTTCATAATATTTGTATAATAGGGCTCAAATCATGCTGAATATTCACTCTCATCTTAGTGAATACGAAGTTATAGGATTTTTAGGAGGTTACTGTTTTGAAAGCCAGACTACAAACTAGAAATGTTAGTTATTCATTTTATGTAACATTGACTTATAGACTTGATAATCAGCACAGTAATTCCTTGTGATTCATTGATTGAAAATCAAGTTGAACGCTAGAAAAACGTGGATTTATGTCCAGTTTCAGCAAATAACGCAAGAATGATCATTTAAAGTAGAGGTCAGTAAGTTCTTGGATGGTACCATAGTCACCCCTTTTTCCCCGTTGAGCCATCGCTTATTGATATAAGAAATCATGCTGTATATCAAAAGAATTTTGATCTTGAAAATATGCCGTTTGTAGCTCTAATTATTGGGCCATACAGTACAAAGAACAGAAATGAGTCTTTGCAAAAGGTGTTTCATTTAATCAAGGAGAAACAGCCGTTTAGTCTGATTTATAAATAAATGCCTTCTCGCAAGATTAGAAGAGCGCTTGTTCTTGAAATCAAAGAGCTTTTCATATAGTACAAATCTCATAAAGATAGGATAAATTTAAGAGAAAAGTGGAGTCCAGGCTAAACTAGAGAAGATAAACTGGTTGATGTCATATATATGATTCTTGAGAAAAACATGAAATAAAAAGACAAGAATGATATACAAAATGATCTTGCGAGTAACCTGAGCTCTATAGATTATCAAAACTTATCATAAAATAATTTCAATACTTTGAGCACTGCTAGTTCTGAGAGATCTTACTCTAAGAGTAGTGAACTCGATAATTACTCTTTCAATGATACTTCTGGGCTTATATATTTTTGTAAATTTATATTGGCTTATGTCAAGCTAAAAGTATGAGCCTCAGTTGAATAATTATAATCAAATAAATTAATAAGAGAAAAGAGAAACAGTTCAATAATAACAACTAACACGTTTAAATTAGGCTATAATTCTATAGCTATATACCAAAAATTTTGATAAATTATATTTAGATATATATTTACTAACTAACTCTACCACAGACAATCTCCTAATAAAACACAGACCTGAAGAAAGATAGTTACATTAGTATAGAGAATGATGAACGAGTTGAGAAGTTCATGATCAAATTGAAAAAATTAATAAAGCGCATTATTTTCAACGAAGAATATGTGCCTAGTGATGAAGAATGAGGATCATAATTATTTTATTTTAATTTTTAGTGTAAATTTGTATTAAATTGAGGATTTATGAAATGTAAACGTAAGATCAGTAAAGTATACTAATTAAAACTTAAAGTATATAGCAATTAGATAAATTTATAATTAAGACAAATTATATCTCTATGTTATTGACTTACCTACCTTGGCAATCTTGCAACAAATTGATTAAAACAGGACTTTAAATTTATAATTCGCATTATAATTTTAAATCCTTACAAATTTCAATTTAGAAGAATAATAACAATTTTAAATTTAAAGTTCCAATTAGAGTTTGATTTTAAAGTTGTTAACAAAATATAGATTATATTAAAATGCATAGAAAATTCACAAAATGAGAAATAATTTCTTGTTGTTATATTTATATCGCTTACTTTAAAAATTTACCTTATTTGTTTTAAGTGATTTGATGCCTATAGATTTTAAAATAATATTTTAAGCCATATTGATTATATTTGAATGATATCTATAAAATGATTCTATCATTATATCATTCTATTTTGCTAGTTTAAGTTTAAATTAATGTAAATATATTCAGTCATTTTATATTTAATAAATAATATTCAGAAAGGGGTTTTGGGGTCTATTAATCTTTGTTATAAAATACTTATAGTTTGATTGCGCATTGCCAGTATGATACTTATTCTCAGTTAATGGAGGCTAATTTTAATTTTTTAATTCATTGTCAAATACGCTTCGCCCACCAATACCCTTTCTTTACAATAATTCTCTGATTTTAAATGGGTTAACTTCTTATTCTGGTTATTAATTATTTTTAGATTATTATAGTTATAGCTATTTAAGTTTTAAGTTTCGAAGCTTTTATGTCACGTCACCATCTTAAAATAAATTCAATTAAGTATAAAAAGGAATTTAATTGATTTGACTTTTTAAGTTTTAAGAAATTTCAGCATCATAGTATGATTGAATATTGTTATTATTGTTAACAGGGCTTTATGAATATGGTTCATATTACCTATCTTAAGTCATCTAACCACTTTTTGCAAACACAGGATTGATATATTTCAATCCATAGCTCATCCCGAGACCCGGATTAGAGTTTAAATTTTATAAATTTTCTGCTTCATCTAAATAATTTTTTATGCCATCTTTATCAACTGGAAGAGAAGAGGGGGGATAAACTGAGAGATTTTTGTATTAATAAGGGTTTTTATCCACCATTTTGGTAAAACTGTATTCATCTTAAACCTGAGATTATTGATAGAGAGATTTGCTGCCTGAATCTGTATTAGAAGGGGGTTTCAAGTTTAAGACATCGTTTTTGTTCTGGGTTTAAAACACAGATGAATATAATGACTTAAATTATATTATAAACAAATTTAGATGTTTGATTTAGTGAGCTCTTTTTCCCAAAGTAATCGCTGTATAATGAATTCATATAGTTTTTTAAATTTCCAGCAACTTATTTCAATGAGTCTTGTTTTTAAATTGGCGATTTTTGTGTATCTTACTAAAAAATTCTTTTTGTTTCTTACTCTTTCATAAAACTTTGCTCTGCTTTTAAGTAAGTTTATTCATTGATATTATCGTTTTAATTTTATCTGAAAGTTTGCTCAATTGATTTCTCATAACCGTTGTAAATATATTCATTCTAGTTAACGAGAATACTTGAAATTTAAGTAATCTGATTAAATTTAACTTTTAAATGAAATTTAATTTTATATCGAAATCTTTTTTAAAAACGAGAGCTCCAGATATTGAAGGTGCCATTATAGCCAATTTATCTTCCAAGTATTAATCCTTTTAATTTAGATATTAACCATATTTCTATGAAAACTTTCTCATCGCTTACTTTTGATTAAACTGAACCTAGATTTTACTTAAATATTCTTTTAGTTTTTACTGTAATTCGATTTGAGGTTGAAGCATGTTTTCTGTGTTTTCTATGCTATCTAGTATGAGCTTTGGTTAATCTAATTTTTGTTCGATTAATGATAAGATTTTTGGGAATAAGATTTCTTATAAAATAATTCAAAAAGGCATATTATTTTCGACTCTAAAGTTCAAAATTTTCAAGATAAAAATAATAAAATTTTTGCACTGATAATATGAGAGAAGACATTGATTTTTTTAATAAGATATTTTACATTTTTAATCCCAGATTTTATTGTATTTTTATATGCCTTTTATAGCTTATTTAGTTGGTAATATAATGTGTTCAGAAACTGTATTTTGATTGTTTAAACTGAGTTTTTCTAAATAATCTGCTAATTTAATTCCATATTCGTTTAGGATAAGCTTTGATTTCTTTATGATGCTAAATATTTTACTCATTCTTGCTTGCTAATCTTATAAATGGTTTGTTGAATTCTCAGAGTTAAAGATTTTAAATTTAAGAGTCTAAAGTTTCATGTCTGGATTAGTTATACATTTTTTTTACAAATTCTCGCAAGTTTTTTTTCTCAAAATAAATGTATTGTATAGTTTAAATAGAGATTACTGTAAAGGAATTCATCTTGTGATTATAGAAAACCTCTATTCTTTGATTAGTCTGATTCATATAAATCCTCCATGTTGTATTTTTGTAGCTCCATACTACTTTGTCTTTTAAAGCCAATATTAAAATTAATTTAAATAACAATACTTGGAAGCCGCTTTTCATGTTTTTAAGAGTTGTACTCTTTTTTATAAGGACCTTTCCAGGTGATTACAACTGAATTTTTTCATTGCTCTTTTGTTGAAATTCATCACTTAAATAAAAATAAGTTGTGTTTGTATGAGATTATGTTTATTCGAAACTTACTATCAAAAATGGAAAACTAAAAGAATATAATTAAATCACTGCTAATTGAATGATCACTTCCTGAATTAACAAATACCTATTACTTATATTTAGGCTTGGTATCTTCCTTTGCTCTATTTTAGTTACTATTTTGAAGCTTATTCTTAATCATTTATTCCATTCTTTATTGGATATCTTTTAGTTTAAATGTTGATGATTTACGTCTTGTCTTACTTTTACAAAACACTTTTTCATCTTCATCTGAAAACGATTAATTTACAGATACACTCTCTAAAATTTCATCGATCTTTTCTAATTATGAAATTCTTTTCCTAGTCCCATCCATTTTTTAATAAATTTAGCTATTAAATCTGTCTCCTTAATCGCTTGATATTGATCTATCACTCATCCTTCCTTTTTTTAGTTATTTTATTTAATGTTGAAGCTTAATCTCTTAATGCTCCTTCTCTAGAACAATTTTCAAAGATGAGAATAATTAAAGTTTATGCTTTTCTTGCTCTAAAATTAATGACTCCTACCTAACAGTCATTAATCTCATTTTCTCACGTTTTTTAGCAATTCTTTCAACTTCCTCTTTGATATCTGGAAACTATGCCAAAATGTTTTCGAAGACTTGGATATCATATTTCAAAATTAGCACATCAGTGAGAGCTATAAAAGATTCAGCTCTCTCACGCCTGTAAATGAAATCAGTCTCGCCTATTAAGCTACCCTTCCCTAAGGACCTTTTAGTCGTTAAATTTTCTACGAATCCCTTTTAAAGCAGAAAAATCTCTTCAGGCCTGGTACCTTTTTTAAGTATTAGGGTATTCTTTTGAAACTACAAAGGTATAATTAGGTCTAAATAGTTAAGGTAAAACATCTGGTCTCTGTTCTGCAAAAATGGGATCTATGTTATCGCATCATGATAAAGAAAGAGCGCCAGTCGGGTTTTGAGATTTGGAGGTAAAATTTTAAGCAGATTATTCATTTCATAGTCACGAGATATGCTAATAACCGATTCACTGTGAGCGAAGTAATATTAAATTTTGCTTACCATAGCCTCTGGAAGTTTATACTTTTGAGATAGTTGAATGATTTATTTCTCTCTAGTTTACCTCTTTGAATGACTTTTACTAAGTTCTGAAAATTGATTGGCAAGTGCTGATAGAGTATAAGAAAACATGGCTACTCCAATAATTAAAATTATACAGACTAGAGCTGTTTCCCAATCATTTTAAGGTATAATATCTCCATAGCCAACTGTGATGATAGTTACAGAAGCCCAATATAGAGAAGTTAAGTAAACTTAATTTTACTTTATGAGGTATTTAATAAAATTTAAATTTGAAATTTATGAGTAAAACACTCCCTCGTCTTACATGTTTATACTGTAAATCCAATTGACATTTGAACTAAAATTAAATGTTCCAGCTACTCCCCAGAAGCAGGCTATCATATGTAGAATAAGAATTAAACTCCAGACTGTCATTATAAGATTCATTTTATTGACAGAAAATCTCGGGGGGAAGAAAAAGTTTCCTGCTCTATTTTTTTAAATGTCAATTAACTTAATTTTGATATAAATTAAAAAATAATATTAAAATGTTCATTAAATATTAAGTGAAAATTTGTTCGTCATTGAAGTATTTCTAGAAAATATAGTTTAACATTATAAAGGTATAGAAAGAACAAGATAAATTCAATCATAGCAATTAGATACAATATTTGAAATTGCTATTAGTATAAAAAAGACAATTTAATGGTTAAGTGACAGAAAACTACAGAGTTAATGGAACCGAATGTATATGTTAAAATATAGTACAAAATGCAAATAGAGATACTGGCTAATTGATTAATAAATTAAGTATAATTATAAGAATACATTAAGTACGGAAATTGGTATAAAGATTAAAAAAAATATTTATTTTTTAGTGCTGGAAACTTCCCTAAAATTTTTTTATCATAAACCAGTGCAGGAAAATTCCCCCCCCCAAATCTCGCCTTTTTCATGTGAATATTTAGATTCTTCTTAACATTTCTAATTCTGAATAACTTTAATGCCATAAGAAAGATATAGAATCTTGGGATGTAGGCGAAATTGAATGTTACTAGATTCTTTAGGTCGTCTAAACTAGGCTCGCCTGGAAAAGCTTTGAACATAGCGAAGGGGAAATTTCCTAAGCAATCAATGAAAAACCATCTTTTCAAGTAAACATAGGCTATTATAATTAGAAATTGAATACTAATTTGTATAGCTTTAATCTTTGGCAACAAGTTTTCTGTCAAATATATACTCTCCTGTAAATATATGGATTTATTATGAATTAAGTTATACCTTCTTTGCTAATTTTAGGGATAAAAAATAGAGATATGCTCTCAAATAAGTATACTATGTCTACAGCAAAATCTGTGAGTGCAATTGATAGCATTATTGATCTTTGATCTTCGAAAGACATTCTGATGGGAAGAAACGCTTAAATCCATATCAAGTTTAGTAGGAGAATGAAAAGTGTCCATCTAGAATACCACTTCGAGTTTTTTAATTTATTTTACTAATTGAATATATTGAAAATTATGCTATTTTAGAAAAAAAATTGTATTAGAAAATATACTAATTGACCGAAACTAAGTCCAAAAAATAATTTAATTTTTAAGAGTTCGTATTTATCCACTATAAAACTTTTAGTTTATAACAGAAATCTATGAATAAATTACTTACATATTTTTCAAAGGGTATCTCTAAATCTTCCATCAATTAGTCCTAATTTTATTTTTGTTTTCTTCTTCGCTTGTTTTAATGTTTTTGTTGTTCAGGACTTTCTTAAAACCCCTTAAGGATTTAACACTATTTAAATAACTGTATAATAAAAAATATTTTTAATTACTAATGGGAAATTCAGTTAATTAAAATTAAATAAATTGAAAATGATGAACTCTTCCAAAAAACGTTTTATCTGATCTATATTTATTTATTACGAGTTAAGAATAAAAATAAAAAATATAAGTTCAATGATAAATCATAATTTTTCTTAATTCAAGAATAAAAGTTATATCTTATTTTTAACGTGAAATATGATTACTAATTTTCATCTTGATTCTCTTTATTCTATTACAATAAAATACACTGGTTTATAAATTCTACTATTTAATTTATTCATTCAAATTCTACATAAATTGCACCATGGAAACAGGGGATTGTCTGTAAAGATTAATTTATAATTAGATTATATTTGATAAAAATAACAAAAATGATAACGGATATTGGTTGAATAACTTACTGATTTTGAGGTTTGTCTTAGTTTAGCTATTAATTATTAGATATATTCATATAATACTATCCGAAAGAGTAAAAAATATTAATTTATTTAAATTATCTCTATGAAATTAATTTTTTAATGACAAGCTTTTTACTATGTAATTTTATTTCTAAAATTTAGATTAAGTAAAATTACAAAGAAATAGATAAAGTAGCCCATTTAAATATAATACTACTACATGTATTGAAGCATGTTGTCATCGTACTTAATGCCATTATCGTTTTATATCATACTGCTAAAATTCAAGTTTTATAGCTATTTTTTATGGATTTCATTCTTCCCTCCAGGAATTAAAATATTTAGTATTCAAATAATTTATTCAATTTGTATTTAACTTATCACTATTTTATACTAAATTAAATCAATAAAATAAATGCTATGTGTTATAAAAACCTATTTCAATTTATCATATTTTTATATGATAAAAATATTAATGATCTTAAAGATAAAAAGAGCAACTTACCAGAGGCATTTTATATACTTGTTTTAGCGCTTACAAAAATAACTATAATTGTATTAAATTAATTATTTAATAAACACCTTAATATCAATATAATAATGAATTTGCAAGTTAGAGAGTGGAGTATCACTTTAAATTTAGTTTACGTTATTCTAAAAATACTAGGTGATTATATATTTACATATTCGTATTTCTTATATAAAATAAATAAATTATTTTATCATGAAAAGTTATATAAAATGGTGTAAGTGGGAGTTTGAACTTGGCTTCCAAACTCACTGTTATCCGCATTTGGGTTTTTCTTTTTATTTTTATATCTCTTATGAACAAGATGACGTTTTTTCTTTTTCTTACCTCCCCCGATACTCATTAACCCTGCACTGATTGGTTCTCTCATAGTCCTATTACTCTAACAAAATAAATTAATTAAATTTATTGTTATGTTTTTTCTTAATATAAAACCAAAGATATTATAAAATATGAGTAAAAAGAGTATTTTAAACTATAATCATATATGTATATATTTATTTTTATAATAGGAGTTAATGAATCTAAATTATGGGATTATTAATTAGCAATGCTTATATAAATTTTAATAAAATAAAACTAAACTATTCCCTATAAAATTTGTATTGATTTGGAGGTTTCTTAACTATAAGTTATTTCTGAATTATTTCATTTTTTATTATTCCATTGTTTTATTCCCACTATTTTCATCAAGTGCATGCTCATTTTATAATATATGAAATGTGAATAAATAATTTAATCAAAAAATTATATTAAAATTCTCTCCTATAATATTTAATCAATTTTTAATAAGTGCAAAAGGTTCTATTTTGATATATAAAGATGTTTCCTGTATCTCATTTCGTATAAAATAAATCTTAATTATTGATAAAAAAAAATAAATATTGTAGAAATACATTTGAATTTGGAAAAATAATTAAGATTAAATATATAATATTCCAAATTCGTAGCAGTAAAAGTTAGCCAATTTGAACAATCTTGGGCTCATTCGATAGAAAATTTAAAATTAGCAGGACTTTATTGTTAGTGGTACTACTTTATTTCATCCATGGCGCGAGATAACTTCACTTTATTTAAAGACCTCTAAATTCATTAAATTACACCCTCCCATTCAAAACCCCAAAACCCTTTCAGTAGTTTGATTGAGTTTTTGATTGATAAAAGTAGACATTTAGTGCATACTTTATTAGGGTTTTAATAGGGTTTATGTAGGGGTTTAATGTTTAAATGTTAGTAATTTAAGTGAGTATAACAACAGAGTTTTTTAAATATTTCACACAAACATAAGCTTAGTGTCATGGGGCAGTTCTCTGAATTTTATCTTTCTTAGTTGATGTTTGATTGTTTCTATTGTTTGTTAATTCTCTTAGCTTGGCTTGATAATAGTTGAGTATGCAAGTTCTCTGAGACCTCCATTTATTTTATTTTTATCGAGATATTGTTTGATTCTCTGCTTAGAATCTCTCTCACCCCTGCAGCTAAAGTAATCGTTTCTTGGCATGTCGCTCTCTATTATTATTACTGCTAGAGCCCAGATATCCCATTAAGTGTCTCCATCTCTCCAATCCTCTCTCTCTGGGAAATATCCAGGAGTGCCGTATACATTTCCTTATGCAGAGGCTTGCACTCTTTGAGCTCTGTTGAAGTCAATAATATAAACTCTAAGAGGCTGAAAGTTCAAAATGATGTTCTCTGGCTTTAAGTCTCTATGAACATAACCAAGCTCGTGAAGCTCTTCAATCCCCTCAACTATCAGCTATACTAAATAACCAATTTATCTCTGACATCTATTGTCAGATAAGAATTCTCTGTAAGTCATTTCAAGTAAAGGAAGCCTGAAGGCTACATGATCTTTACCAAGTAAAATAGCATCAAGCTAGATGATATACCTGCACTCATTTAACTTGCCTTTAAAGAGCATAATACTCATTTGCAAATTCCATTTGGAACTTGTCATCAGCAAGGAAGTAATTGAAAGAATATATCTTGTAAGCATATTAGTCATCAGTAATGACTCTCTTCTCTATTTTATCTTCAAGAGTAAGGTAGTTTCTAGGCAAGAATCTAAGTCAATAATTTTGAATATAGGAATCTTCATTGCCTCTATTTTAACCATGATTTTATTGATCTCAGAGACTGGAAAGTTCTTGACTGCTTTCTTCATTTTAACTTACTTCTAGACTTCAACTCTAAGAGACTCCACTGAGTTTCTTGATCTTCTCTTTTAAAGGAATTTATTACCAGTAGCTTCATGAATAAAGACAAAACTTTAATTGTGCTTTTTCTTTAAGTGCACTTTGAGATCTCTAGTATTAGAATATGGCTTCTCACAGAACTCACAGACATACTTCCCATCTTTCTTTTAATGCTTGAGATATAACCTTGGCATATCGTTGTGTATATCTCTCAAGCGTCTTTTATAGGTCGACTTGTAAGGGAAAACTTTATTGCATTCTTAGCATTAATAGTCAACTTTAGCTGGAATTTATTAATGCTCTATGGCGGATTGTTTAACCTCCTCCTCAATTTGCACAGCTTCTTTGATAACCTCCTACTTAACTTATACTTAAATCTCAAAGCTAGACTGGTCAAAGTTGTCATAAGTAGGCTCCCACTGAGTACAAGCGTCTCTGGTCTCTACTTTTTTTGGTTGCTGGAATGATAATTTTGACTGATTTTACCCAAGTAATGCCGCTCTTCTCAGAAGGTTAGCGCTCATTTTAGTTTGCTGATATATTTTATTATAATAATGATAAAATATACCTAGATAAACTTTAATAGTAGAGTATAAGACACTCTGGTAGATTTTCGGCTGAGAGGTTAGAAAATTAAACAACCATAAAAGACTGAAAGTTGACATATTTTATGAGAATTTTATTCGTTTAGAAAATTAAAATACTCCTAATGAAGTTTTGTTTCTCTAGGAGGTCCTCCAAATCAAGTTTGAACTTAATTTGGAGGTAAAATTAATAAACATTTTTTAATTTAATATGCTCCTAATTAAGTTTTAACCTTAAAATTTAACTCCTAATAAAGTTTAAACTTAATTTGGAGGACCTCCTAAAATAATTAAACATTATTAGGAGCAATTTAATGGAGATAGAATGATAAAAATGGAAATCAATCTGTGAAACTTGGAGCAAGTATTTCAATGCTTATCCGCATATCTTTTCAAGGTTGACCTCCAGTAGGTCCTCCATATTTAGTAGGAAGATTTTAATAAACTTAGAATGGATATCCATAATTTTAAATTTCATTAACATTTCTAGAAAAAGGAAGCAGATGGAGTCTATGAATGATGCAATGAAGAGAATTCAATCTCAAGACTTAATAGGAAAATTTCAAAGTAAAGAGGACCTTAAAGATATTTGGTATAGCAAGGTAAGTTCTTAAGTAAGATTAATAAATCCATTATAGTTGGATTATCCTTGCCGACTTAGGAGGGAACTAAAATCTCATTCTTAAAAGCCTTACTAAGTGAAGAGAAAAAAGCTTTTAAGTCTAATGAAATTAGGATGACAGAGAACATAACTACCCTGAAATTTCAGTAACAAACCTCTATGATGATGCTATGAGTGATCCAGATGTTGCTCTCTACCTTCCATCAAAGTTGCAACTCTCTAATAAGTTGCCAGAGAGAAACTTCTTCTTTGGTGTCCTTGGAACTCTGAACTGAGTACTTAAATGAAGTTATTTAAGAAGCTCAAAAGAAACGCTACAGCATCTCTCCTAAAGAAAAAGAGAAGCAAGGTATTAAAATCAGCGAAACCTGGCTCAAGGAACTTCAAAAGCATCCTTTCATCTCAAGTAAGCTTAGCCTTCTAACTTTATAGAAAAACCTGGAACTGCTATATACTTGATGAAAGAGCGCAGCAAATTAAACAGAGAGAGAAAGTCTCAAGTAAAACATGAATCGAGTAAGAGACTCTTCAAAGATTTATAAAAGCCAGAAGATATGAACATAGATGCGGGAGCTGGCACTAAGAGAAGAAACATAGGCCCAAGCAAGCCTTAAGAGGAAGAAAAGAAAGAGAAGCCAAATCCTTTTACAGGCAAATTTAATATGTGAACTGATTCATTCGTTTAAATCTAAAACTTATTTATATACACAAAATCTCCCTTCTCTTGCGAAACTTTAGCTTTCTCATCGCTGAGTCTCTTAGCAGCACTCTTAATAAAATCGACTGTATCTATCTTCAAGTCATGCATCAAGTGATAGAGTAGGAGTTTCTTGTAGTGGACTTTCAATAACCCCCAATATAATTCAATTCCATTGAACTGAGGACTGTAGGGAACATTAAATAAAGGTGTTATATTTAGGCGTTCATATTCCTTCCTTGTGTCTTTAGTTTTATGGACAGATAAGTTATCTACAAACAGAATAATCTCTTAGTCGGCGTACTTATCTCTGAGTTATTGCAAAAACTTAATATATTATTCAGTCTTTATTGAGCAAGGTGGATAACATAAGTCTCGAGGCCACTATCTTCACTTATTCCAACGAGAATAGCATGAGTTTACACCTTGAACTTTTAGTAATATACTTCAATATTGCTATATCTTTTATACCAAGACTTGATATGAAGGTATTAAACGTGAATACTGCCTCATCAGCGTGTATGAACTTAATGTTATTAGTAATAGCCCTCTGCATTTAATCGAATATATATTTTAAATTATCCTTATAAAATGAAACATTAAAATCAATCACTCTCTTAATGCGATTGACTATCTTGTAAGATATTCCGTTCTTTTTATATATGTTAGCTATCGATTAAGCAGAGATATGAAGCTCAAGAAATTGACGATGAAACATCACAGCTCTCTAGGCCAGAGAGAAGTGAGCCCAGTATTAAAGAGTCTTATCATTAATAAGATAATCAATATGATGCTGCTAAAATTTAAAAGGTCTTTTAGACTTAGAATTAAGTTGCTATTTCTTTAAATTCAATGCTAATAGACAGTGAGACCTCACAGTTGCAGGAGATTTATGGAGCAGTCTTGCTATAGATGTGTAATTAAGGATAGGTTTGAGTTGATCACTATAATCATCGCACCCATAACGCAACTTAAACAATAAATCTATATACTCAGTGTCATAAACTGACCCCAAACCTCGCATATACTCACTTAAATTACTAACATTTAAACATTAAACCCCTACATAAACCCTATTAAAACCCTAATAAAGTATGCACTAAATGTCTACTTTTATCAATCAAAAACTCAATCAAACTACTGAAAGGGTTTTGGGGTTTTGAATGGGAGGGTGTAATTTAATGAATTTAGAGGTCTTTAAATAAAGTGAAGTTATCTCGCGCCATGGATGAAATAAAGTAGTACCACTAACAATAAAGTCCTGCTAATTTTAAATTTTCTATCGAATGAGCCCAAGATTGTTCAAATTGGCTAACTTTTACTGCTACGAATTTGGAATATTATATATTTAATCTTAATTATTTTTCCAAATTCAAATGTATTTCTACAATATTAACCATTTCTTGTGCTATCCAATTTGGCTTAATCCGATGTTTATACTTAAAAAGCATTGTTTAGTTCTCAATCGTTTCCATTCAATCCTCTCTTCTTCTTTTTAAATTTGTGTCTTTTCTTCACTTCTTATTGTAAAAATAATTAAAAATCTATAATTTATTTTATAATATATTATTATAAAAATACTAAAAATATCTTTTTATTTTTGAATTTATAATATTACTTGTCATGGCTTTTATCTAATTATGCGATGCTACTATTCTCCATTATATAATTAATATAATATAATAATTTAATATATAAAATTAGATTTACTAGTGATTGTTATAAATCAATAAAATTACTTAAAAAAACAATTTTTATAATATAATTTTACTAATTTTTTACTTATTTTAGAAGAAATCTAACAATACTTTTACTAATATTCACGCATATATTTCATAATAAAAGTATGAAAAAGTTGATTGCTAAAAAAATGAGAAAATAAAACAGCTTTTTTTATATTTTGATAACTTTCAAGAATATATATATCAAATTATATCATAATTTTAATTTTTAAAGAGAATTTCAAATTTATTATATAATTTATTCAAGTTTTTACTAATACATACCCATTAATGATTGATTGACATGAAATTTAATGTTAATAACTTCCTTATTAAATATATATATTAGTCTGTGAAAAGACAACAAATTAATACTGTTCTGAATTGTGCCAAGGCTTGCTTCAGAAGTCTAGGTCGTTCAGATGATCTGCTGAGAGAAGAGCAAGACTGTCTTCATTCTTGTTTCACTAAGTTCAACTATTTATTATAATAATTATTATAATTATAATTATTAAGTAATGAGATTACTAAGAAGTATTGAAGCTTATTTAAATCACTATTTTCATTACTGCATAAATAATAATTAATTATTGAATATAATAATAATTGAAACTATGCAAGTGACTTGATGTTTAACTAATACGCAAAAATTAACGCACAAGCAATGAACAGAAGCAGGAGATAAGCCAACCACAAAATGTACGAAATTGAGAAAGTAGGGGATCAAATCTAGCATTAATTGGAAGTGGTCAATGAGAAATAGGATTAAAAAGATTAGGAATTGTTACAAAATTAATAAACTCAGTAGTAATAATAATAGCAAACTCAAGCAGCAGTTGTACCAGTATATCAAATTGTAGAAGTTTAATAAAAAGAAATGGATTATTCAAATACTAGTAGCAGAGTGGAGAGTGAATAAGTGCAAATGAGAGACAATGATAGAATTATTGATTAAGGAAATAGTGCAAGTAATTTATAGACATAAAGTGTTCCTTAAATTTGATTCTAGAAATGTTGGCAAAATGTTTTGAAAAATAGATGGAATTAGACTTATTAAAACTATGGAATTTAATTCATTGATCAAAATGTTACATTTATTTACATTAAAGTATATTGTTCAAAATTAATTAACAAAGGTTTTAATTTAATTCATGAAAAATATAACTATTTAAAAGTAAATTATTTCTCGATGAAAAGAAACAAGTTTTTTTAATTCATTTTTGAGGTTGTGTATGTAATTTAAAATTTTTATATTAATTTATAAAAATAAATTCTCTCAATTATTTATTTTTGATTTTATAAACTTGGTTTAAGAGCTTTTATTTTTTAATTATTTTATTAGCATAATTATCTTAATTAATAATCGTTTTATTCTTAGTAATATTAAATTTCTTTCTAGACTTTGTTTTCTATTATAGCAAAATTTATGTTTGAAATTTTGTTAATAATTTTAATATAATATCAATAATTTTAAAATTAAAAACTACCAGAAACTAGATGCACGAGTTGATCATTAACAACTTTGGATATTTTAATTAGATCCATTTTCACAAACAAGGTCTTTTTATCTCTTTCCTCTTCTGGATATTCACTTGGCTTGAACTAGAACAGACATTCAAAGTTTATTATTATTAATTATAAAATATATTATATAGATTAAAGTTAAAACAACTCAATAAATCAAGAAAATAAAAAAATAAAAGTAAAATAGTAGTACATTTATTAATGATTGACCAACTGAATTCAGGAATTTAGAGTAGGCATGTATTATGTTAAAATCATTCTTGTTTATATCATTTACGAATTGCAAGAATTATTATTTAATATATGAGATGTTTCCATTTTTTTAAAATAAAAACTCAAAACATAATTTATTAAACATATTAGAAATGATTTTAATTTAAGCATTATAAAATTTTATAGATCAACACATTTTAAATAAAAAGATTATTTTTTAAATATATTTAGTGTAAGAGTGGATCAAGTCTGACCCCACTTATCATTTCGAAGTATATATCATTAAAATCAAGCAGGAGCGTGCTTATAAAGCCCATAAACTCCAACCCCGCGGTTTTTGACTGCAAATAGCTCACATTGCCCTCTGAGTCAATTTTCACTATCTATTACTGGTAAGTTTCAATCATTGTTTCGATTAAGAGAGAGGATTTTATGGTAGTACGGAATAGAGCTTTGTAAGATGGGGCTGTGTCGCAGAGAATTTTCAAGTAAGTTATGCATCTAATATAAAGTAATTATTTATTTAATCCTGTTTAATTAAGATGAATACAAATTGAAATATAATCTTCCAAAATTTATTGTCTTTTTATGTATTTTGTAAATTAAGGATCAAAAGTAAAGTGCTTTTAAATAAAATTAATTTCTTGAAGAGACTGTGATGGATTCGTTCTTCAAGCATTATCAATTTCTGGTTCAGTATTATGCAGATTAGTGCCTTTTTTTTAAATAAATTATTTTAACAATATAATTTTACAATAAATAGTAATTATAAGACCTTTAATGATGGCATCATGTTTGGCTCTCACTCTCTTCATAATACCCTTGAAAATTTGCTTTCTCTCGTCTTATTTGCCTCTGATGCATTCCCAGGCTTTATCCTTAAATTCATCGTTAATCATGTATTTTTGCCTGTTTTGAGCCATGAGACGCTGCCATGTCCTTTCAGTCATGCTCACTCTGTTTGTGCCAGCCTCGATTAAAGTGGTAACTGGGATGTATGCAACTGCGTTTCTTACAACTCTATTTATATGACATTTAAAATTCTAAAATTCAAAAATTTGGTCATATTCATAGATACAGAAATCATTTAAAGCTTCATTCTGTTTCTATTTAATTGATTTATTTAATAAAGTAACTCCAACTGAAAATCCAGTATATCCATACATAGCCCCATGTACAGCATTTTGAGCAAGTTTAGCACACATAATAGTGTCAACTGCATTGGAAGCGACACTTCTGATTGCATAAGTAGGGTCAATGTACTTCAGTGTAATAGCCATGCTGTGAGTGTCCTTCGCATACTTGGGGATTGCGTCTTTCAAGAATTTGCCTATATCGTCGTAAATTAGGTTGTTGGAGTCGTCTCTTCGCTCGTTTTGAGTAATTTTTTCATTGGGATTAATAAGGCCTTCTTCTGCACCCTCTGCTACGACTATAATGCAATATTTTTGTTCTTTTATTTTGGCAACTACCTGTTCATAGAAAAAAATGTTATATGAAAATTTAAACTTTTTCATTATAATTCAAATAAAACATAGAAACCCTTTGGACCGTAGAGCTCAAATGGAAGTTCAGGTATCAAACAAATATCAACATTTAATTTTTGTTATATCCATAGTTGAACAAAAAAAATATATTGTTTCATTCCCCAAAGATAATACTATTCTGTTACTAATTAAATTGAAAACATTACCACTTGCAAGTGATGCATTTCTAGCAATAAATCCACTGTATCTACCCATCAACTTGACAAGTCCCCCACCATTCTGAGCATTAGTAGCTTCTGTGTAAGCAGCTTCAATCATTCTCTCAGCGACCTCGCAAGCAGTGTTAAATCCAAATGAGTTATCAATTATGGGAATATCGTTATCGATTGTCTTTGGGATACCAACGAAGGATATAACCATTTTTCTTTCCATTGCACGTTTTATTAATTCGTTAATTCCGCGGTGAGTGCCATCTCCACCTATTATGTACACTTGATTTACGCCTCTTTCTTACAAAGAGTTCAAAATCTATAATTTTAGCTTAAACTAAGAAAAATAGCTTATTAAATCCAGTCGCTATAATTATTATATTGATAATCTTATCCTTGTCAAATCCTCCTCTTGATGATCCAAGTATGGTGCCACCAATTTTATGAATGTTTTTTACTACGGAAGGAGTCAGCTTCATCCATGTTTTTTCTGGGTTAGAGTAGAAACCCTTATAACCCCATTGAATTCCATAAACCTCAGGGGCTTCATAGTTGAAATGCAAAGACATCACAATTTCTCTTATTACTACGTTCAATCCTGGACAAAGGCCTCCACATGTATATTTCCAATGAATAGTTGATTAATTAAGGCATATGCTTTTGAGATTCTCAGTGTTTGAATGATATTAAATTAATGTGACAATAGCTGCCTTGACTTTCTTAGGATTGAAAAACACATGTTCCCTTGGCCCACCTTTAGTGAATTTAAGTGACTAAACAACTTCTTTCATTGTTGCATGATCTTTTGTAGCAATCACAAATGCATCATCAGCCATAAATGAGTCTTTCTATTCGAAATAATCAATCATTAATTTAATTTCCTTACAGGTAAAAATCCACCACCGCCAAAAATTGAACGCTTCAGATTGTCTCCAATAAGTGGACTGGCCATAAACCTCTCAGCTAAACCATATAAATCAACTAAATGAGGGCATCTATCCACTATAGGAGCTGCTAACTGCATCAACTGCTGAGTCATTCTATGATAAAAGAGTTAAAAAACTTAATTTAAACTAAATATATGCATATTTTTTGAAAGTAAAAACAAGATTTAGGATTCACTCCTCTTATACAGATTCATGACGAAATCATTAGATAGCTATTTATAAGATGGTATTTTTCAATATATGAACACATTAAAGCCTAATTTTATATGAAAATAAAAGTGGAAATATAAATACATGACTACACTTACTCTTGTTGCTTTCTGATGAGTTTCTTTAGCTCAAAAGTCTCGTCGGTTTGATCGACTTGCACCTCTGCTAGAGCTTGAGAGACCTCATATGATGAAGGTTTTCATTTAAGGGGGCTTGCTGGTTATAATTTGAGTAGTTTATGTAAAATTCAAGAGTTCAAATTAAAAATTTAGTATTGATTAATTATTACAATTTTGTTATACAAAGCGGTCGAGGTTTGTTTTCTTTGTAGTTAGACAGGCTTACCGATTTATTTAGGTTCTGTATGTCTTACTGAACTATCGTTTTCATAAAATAACCATTTTTTAAATACTTTTTATAAAATCATGATAACTATTTTACATGAATTATTAATAAAACCATTGGTAAACTATTTATCAATTAATTCATCACAATCATTATTGGAGAGGAGGGAAGCAAGGATCATACCAGCTACTGCACTGATGCCAGTGAATGCAAGCATCTCTGGTTTACTCAAACTCATATTTATTATTTTCTAAATGATATTTAATTAAATAATTTATTGACTATTATTATTATTATTGATCTGTTTTACCACACACACTATAACTTTATATATTATTTTTTTTAAGAATTTACATGAAATATTTGAAACTTATAGATTTCAAATATACATCCTCGTATTTATATATAAAATTAAAATTTAAAATATAAAAATGTAGTCATAGTAGCAATAGAATGCCAAAAATGGGGTTAATGGGGAGGTTAAAAGGCAGACTTTCCAGAACATTCACCCCACTCTCTACCCTGACTCACAGCAGCAATTTTTCAAGCAATCTATGTCATTTGGGGAGGAAGACTTGCAATAGCAGTAGTAGGAGTAACAGAAGCAGGCTTAACAGTTTAAACAATCATAGCAGATATAGTAAAACCCTCCATAAAAATTATAGTAGAATCAATAAAATCGATAAGATTAGTAGTTGAAAGCAAATTAAGGTAGTATTGGTTCTGCGAATGTCTTAATATATAAGTATTTTACAAATATTTATTAATAAAAATGGCAAGCCAACTAATCAGATATAGCAGACTAGGAATGAAATGCCATCTCCTTCACCTAAAATTAACTTGAAATAAAATATTGAAGTTGGTGCTTTAAGTGGCGCTTAATCACAAGTTAAAC
The DNA here is from genome assembly GCA_000711775.1 of Oxytricha trifallax. Classification (NCBI taxonomy): domain Eukaryota; phylum Ciliophora; class Spirotrichea; order Sporadotrichida; family Oxytrichidae; genus Oxytricha; species Oxytricha trifallax. The sequence continues at coordinate 270,292 of ARYC01000051.1, forward strand.
AGTAAAATAAAAAAGACATTTCTCCTATGTTATACTTAAAAATCTTTAAACCCAATATAAAATTATGTTTCAATGATAACATTTTAATTGCTCCTATAATTTCCATTAAAATATATGTCTCTCAAAGAAACTTCAATTAACGGGGGAAGCAACATGAAAAATACAACTGAAGTCCCTCAACCACGAGGCATGACTCTGGAAGCAATAAAACAAGATTACGATAATTTTGATAATCATCCCTCAGCTGTCCTACAGCATCATAATAGAACTAGAGACTCGGGTGGCACACTGAAAATAATGGCCAATGGTAAGTTGATGTAATTATTGTTTCGAATTTCAAATTCCAATATCTTTAAATTTAGTTACCTATAAACTTTAAATTTAGAATTGGGGATAGCCGAAGATAAATTGATTGTGGACTCTAATAATGGAGACAGAAATCTATTTTTTTGATTTAAAACTTTAAATAATTACCACTAAATGTTTATTGTTAAATCGATTGTTGAGCACAATCGGGAGAGTGCGTGGCAATGAGGAGAACATGGATTCTAGCGTTGCAAAGTTAAATACTATCTCTAGACTAGGCACACTCTTTGGTTAATCCATACTTACACTCACTATCATTTTTATACATTTAAATATAGGCAATAAGACTCTAAACTAATTAATAGAGGAAGTGGCTAATTTAAAGATAGTATGGATTAATTTTAAATCAGATCAGCTGAGAAACTTAAAAACATGGAAGTAGTTTTGAAATCTGATCCCTATGTTGAGGTGGAATTTGGAGGTTATAAATATAAGACAGCTTCTATCAATATTGTTAATGAATTTATTTAATTTTTACTAACTATTTATTTCCCACTTATGATCAATTAATTCTCTAAAGTAACTTGGTTTATCAAAATATAAATTATTTATGTATAATAACAACTTAAATCCAATTTGGAATTAGAAATTTACTTTCATTTTGGATGACACTGTAAGAACAATAAAACTCTTTGCACATTAATATTTTATAACTATTTTATAGATAAACTTGCAGACTGTAATTGTTCTCAGAGTCTACGACTAGGAGACACTTTTCAAAGACAGATTAATTGGGCAGTGTGAGATTAAAATTGAAGAATTACTCAAACACTAGAAAAATGTAAGAAAAAATTATTATTAGAATATTAGCATATACCTAAAAAATCTCCAAATAAGTTATGTTTAAAATATTTTAAAACAAGGAATATTTTAAATATCTTTATAACATTTAGACTGATATTGGACTGAAATTAAAAGAAGAAGTTAAAATAGACGGCTAACTTTTTAAATTAAAGAAATATTACAAGTAAAGTAATTCTATTTTTTAATTTTATTATATCTCAATAAAATTTAATCTATAATAATGTTAACTTAATTATTAATTTGAATAACCTGCTATGAAAGAAGTTGGAATTTTAAAGATCATGCAGAAGGCAAAACAAAATAAATTCTTTGAAAAGTATATAATAAAGTCATTTCACTCTATGTCATCTCGATATAAGAAAATATTTATATTTGAATCTCGGAAATGCCCTTGAGTTGTTAGAGGGGCAAGCACTCTCAGTTGAGATTACAGATGAACTGCACAGTAACACTTAAACTTAGAATATTAATGCAAGTCCACCAAGAGTGTTTCTATCCATTCAGTATTTCAGTTCATTTTTCACTCAATTAGAAATTTAAACACACATTTTTTAATTTTATAGTACTTAATATCTAACATTCATTATACTATAACCATAAAAAGATTAAATGAATACTTTAAATTAACCATTAATTTCTTATATAAAATTGAATCAAATTACGAAAAAAAGCTATCTCTAATAATCCAGCAGAATGACGTTGAGCAGCTTAAAAGTTTCAAAGAGACTTTATTGCAATAAGTTTTGAACAAAGATACCACAATACTAGGGATTTAGAAGTTTGGAGCACAGTCTACTTTCTCACACATTGAAGTCTATCAGACACCCATTGACTTTGAATTTAATCAGCCAAATGTAATCAATGTTGGAAATTAATAGTAGTATTATATATTACATTATAATATTTTTATGTTTTGAGTAAGGAAATTTAAATGAGTTCACTGTACAAAAATAATTTTATAATAAATATTCTTTTTAGCAATAGTACGTTAGTTATGAGCCATCTATCTTGAAAACTTTCACCTAATGTGCAAACTTAGCTGAGTTAGCTTTCATTTCACTTGAGATTATGATCATTTAATTTTATGGTAGATTTATATGTACGTTTTTTTTATTTTCTTATAATCTTATTTATAATATGTAATTAATACTTCCCATATATATTTTTATGATAGACACACCCTCAGGATATTTGAACATTGCTCTTAAAAAGTTATCTCACAACAGTTTGAACTTCAACCAAGACAATTACGTGAGGTTGACTCTCAAGAGTAAAGTAGGCAAAGAAAAAATCATAAATTTCAACAGCTAAATTTGTGATTTTAAGGAAACCCAAAACATCGGATTTTACAAGAAACGTTCTGAAAGCAACAATAAGACAGTTGTGGGGTTCTTAACTATAAATATAGTTACTATATGGATTGATTGTTAGGATTTTAAATTTATTTTATTATTAATTTTTTTATAATTAATATTTGAAATAGACTTGAATGATGAAAAGCTAACGATATTAGTTGTGGGAACTCATGCCATGAGAAATAAAGGAAGTCCAGTTTACTACACATTTGAATTTCATACATAAAAAAATAAATTTTTAGTTAAATTAGTTGCTATATTGTTGATATCTATCCTCATCCTAAGTCTTTCTTCTTCAACTTGAATGATCCAAATCTTAATTATTATATATAATATATTTATTTAAATATCTCAAAATTAAAATAAAATATCGATTATTTTACAATATTTTATTGTGAAACATAAAATTTAATTATTTTGAGATAAGTATGGAAATGTACAAAGAACCAATAAATTCTCAATTACTAGAATTGGATGGTTGGATACTCTCTATAATAACGACTTATGATTAATTTCATTTCTTGTAATAGGAAATTATTTCTTAGTAAAATTGGAATTACACAAATACATTCAAAGATATATTTTAACTATAATTTCTTGATTATTATCATAATTTTATAGTGAAATATTTTTATAATAAATATAGAAATATAGCATACAAGTATATATAAGTTGTTTTTAGGGGCTGCATTACATGTTATAAATAGAGTATTCAAACAAAAATTGAAATTTATTATTTAAATAGCATATTGAAATATCATGAAACAGACAAACAATCAATATAATTATAAATTTAGTTAAATTCTAATTAATTTGTAATAAAATATTAACTATTGATTTATTTATAAAAACATTAAAATTGGTATATAAAATGGTAAATATATTACTTAAAATTTCATATTGTTTTTTTTTTTATTTTTTATATTTTTATTTATTATTTTTAATTAATTATTTACAAAAATACATATATCATTAATAGTAGGCTAATTATTCAGAATCAGTACAAACAAATAACTGTATTTTTAAGCGATAATTTTATGAAGTAAATATATGAAAATGTACAAATAAGTATGATAACTACTGAAATAAATGACAGATAGAAAAAGAGTAGAATTTGAATTAAATTATTATGGAATCTTAAAACTAATATCTTTATAATTATTTTGTTGTATTTATAATTCTTAAGATTGAGAAATCCCTTATATTTACACAATAAAATCCTCTAACATTAGATTCGAAAATAATAAAAATAATGCACATATAAAATAATTTTGATTATCAAGGAATAAATTCCTCTATTTTCTTGGGAAAACTTATTATCAATATAAAATACACAATTTATAAAAGAATTTCTTAATAAATTTTCAATAAAACTAAAACTATGTTTATTATTAAGAATCCAATTGTTTCAATAATTTTCAGTAATCACCAAAATTTATTTTTCTTTCTATTTTTTATTGGATTAAAATAGCCAACATATATTATGTCATTTATTTTTATGTTCTAGCAATTTGTTATGTTCTTCATAGGTTATTATTGCTTAATAATAACATTATCTATGATTGAAATAAAATGAGATAAATTATTAAAATACATTCAAAGTTCTACAATAAGACCTATTTAATTTCTTCAAATAGACCAGTCAGCAACAATTTGGACGAGCTTGCCAATGTGAAGTCCTCTTTCTGAATCAGTAGATGATTTCAAGTAGTCGTAGATTTCATCTGGAATTTGCTTAATCATACCTCCGGCAATTCTGGCAACGAAAGTTACAAATAATATAAATATTGTATATAATAATTTTTTATTGATTAAATTGTCTAAATTTACTCTATATTTATATAAGTTGAAGAACCCTCGCCAATGGCCTTGGTGAATGTGTTGACAACCTTATCAACGTTCATAAAATAAACAAATATTAGTGATAAAAATAAAAGATTTCATTATTATTTATTGATCAAACAGTTTTTAAATTATTATTTTCAATAGTAAGATATTCTCTATATATATTTAATTTTTGATTGCAAGTGGCAGTAATTTGAGCGACAGCATCAGTTAATAATATTTCATTTTAAGTAATGCTATATAAAAATAAACTGTGAATATATCAAATTTTTATTTTATTATTTTTGAGTGATCTCTTTGTTAATGAGGAGAACTTCTGGAAGCTTTCTTGGGTCATAGATCTATATTTTAATTCCATAGTTTAAATTTATAATTAATCATATAATAGCAAATATTGAATTAAATGATTATATTTTTAAGATATGTATAAATATTATTTTTAATATTATTGGTTAAATCTACTTGATGGAGGCAATGAGTTGATCAGATGCAAGAATTGAAGTGCTCATAGCGTTGAAGCAGTCTGATTCGAGGCCTTATGCGAATTGAAGACCAGTTCAAATCTAAAAATATATATATATATATATATATAAAATATTTTATTAAAATTAATTATTATAAATTTTAAATTGAAGAATTATGAGGATAAAAGGTTCTTTAAAGATACAATCTAATAATTTCAATTAATATTTAGGAATAAATTCTACCCATTTTTCACACTTAAATTATTTATAATTATTAATGAATTAATATTGCAGTATCTTGATAATTATTTTGATCTTTAACTTATAATATATCAATTTGAAATTTCTAATTAAAAGATATTTAGAACTATAGATATTTAACTAGTAAATTTTTAATAAAATTATTGATTTATTTTAAATTATTTATCTATATTTCAATTTGTGATTAGTCAAATCACTCTATTCCAGTCAGAATATTTTTAATATTTATTATGAAATTTATTAAAAAAACTAAAAAACATCACCCCATATATAAATAACTTGTAAATCAAACTCCTGCCTATATCTATAAGCAAAATTTAACTTAAAATTTCTATGAGTTCAAATTATTTGATCAACTTTAGATATAAATATTTTTACAAATAATGATGCTTATCAATCATAATATTATATTTTCATCGTGCTCCTATACAATTAGGATTATCTAAAATTTTTATCCCTAAGTTGATTGCTGAGTCATAAGAAAATAAAAATAATTTAATAATATATATAATAATACTAATTAATGGGATTTGAGTGGCGAGACCAGTCAAGAGAGCAGTTAAACCTGCACCATTGTTGATGGTTGCTCCACGTCTGGCCAACTTGCCAGTCTTGAGTGCTCTGTTTTCAACACTGTGTTGAGCCAAGGTGAATCTGTTTGCAATTATACAATTATAATTTATTTTATTATACTTTGACTAGTATTATATATAATTCAAATATTATATAATCAATTATATTTTTAAATAGTATCAAAATACGTAAAATTTATATAAGAAACATCCCAAATAATAAATTTTTGAATGAGTTCACGATCGAAAGCTGATACAAGTGCGAGACTTCCGAGAAGTGCGATAAGAATAGCGAATGATTTCTACATATTTATTTTTATAATTATAATATTCTATGAATACAATATGAATTTAATAATTTTAATTACTATATATATTTATATACTTTTTTATTGAATAAGGAAATTTATACTTTTTACCCAAAAAGTTAAGGTTATATTATTTCTCTTATAAAAAATAGATAATTTAGCAATATACTAGAGTATTTAGATTCTAATTATATTATTGTTTGACAATTTGAAAGCAATCTAATCTGAGACATCTAATCTAATTATAAATTTACAAACTACTCCTCTATTGCTCTTTTTATGCATACAAGTATAGATTTATTGACTATATTTTATTAATTAAAAAAAAATAGTATAATATAAATACGATATATTGACTGTCATAAATATTAAATTCAAATATTTAAAACTGTTTTCTGTAACACAAAATTTAAATTACATATATTTGAATTAATTCTAAGCTTGTGAGAGGAGATATGGAAATTAAAGGAAGAATCGCCTATGTAGAGTAAGAACCTTTCATCTTCCTTTGATAATTTAAAACTAATTAAATTATATTTTTGGCAAAGAATATGATAAAGAAAAGTTTAATGAAGTTATCAGACTATGATGTTGTAGTGAACATAAATATTAGCGCATTTATTGAGTTATGGTGATTTATATGGAAGTGTATGGATTTTAGAAAGAGCTCTCTACGAAGATGCAGATATTTACTTACTAGACAATATAGAAATTTACTAATTTAATTTAAATAATGTGCTTCAAATATTGTAATAAGATAAGTGTTACTTATTTTAATTCCAGAAAATCATTGAAAATGTGGTCAGAGGATTCCTTAAGAACAAATGCACTATTTATTATAATGATTTTATTTTTGAATTTACTTTTTACTTCCAACCTAAACTCGTTCCAGGAATAGATAAGCTTCTTTACATTTTATTATAATCTTATCTCCCAGATTAGAATCGGAACCCCAGATGAAATTTAAAGCAATAATTCCTAAAAAATAACAAGATGTATAATCAATTATTATTAAAAAATATGTAAATATGTGAGTATATGAAATGAATGTTATTATGATATATTGTCTCACTGAAAAAGGTGATGACGATTCAGTAAAAGTTGGCAAGCAAACCATCATAACTCCAAAAACTGAAGTTCAAATTGCAATCATATATTGATTATAATGTTTATACTTTTTGAATAGAACTTTTAATCAAATTTTCTACTTGAACTATTATGCTAACAGATTCATGGGAATGCCCAACTTAATCAATTATAAAATATAATTAGTGTTATAATATGTTTATTTATAATTTGTGGGGAGATTTTACAAATTATACATTGGCTCTTTCTCTTATGTGAGTATCATCATTTGATAAAACTTACAAGGATTATCAAAATAATTGATAAAATTTGTTATTAAACCAAGATAGGGTATATTCCTCAACAACCTTTCTTATTCTCAGGCACAGTCACTGAGAATACCAAGTAAATATAGAACTGATGAGGAGATTATCTCTGTTTTGATACAATTTTCTAATAATCAATTTTTTTTCTATAAAAAATAGAATTTTTATACCTAATTTAATTATCAATCATTTTAAGAGGATGGAAGCATGAACACTTAATCTTTGAGAGGTTTTATTAATATTTTTATCTACGCACAATATAAAAAACAAATTTTATTATTTAATATGAAATTAGTAATGCCAAATTTACTAAAGAAATGTAAATAAATGTAGTATAATAGAAAATACTCTATTCTTGATATTAGAAGTAATACCAAATAAATTTAATCAAATATCAATTTAATCTCAGTATGTTTTAACTTTTTTGTGAATGAAAAGTTAGATAAAATTACGTAGTTAAAAAATCCAATGTTTATTTAAAATAATTCAAAATAAGCAATTAAATATACTGGAGTGATAGTTATCAAAATTATTTTATTTATGCGCATATCTATTAATAATTATACCAATTATTGTCATATTCAAATAAATTATTAATAATTATATTTCATTAAAGTTAAAAATTTAGTTTAGCAATATTATCAGTAAAATGTAAAAGATTAAGGAAATGTGTTTTTTTATTATTTTTAAATTGTTTAGAATTTGTTTTGATTTTTTTTAAATTTTCCTTTTTAATTTATAGATAGTAGTGATACAAACCTTAAATAATAAAAATTATTTTTATATACTAGATATATTTAATACTCAAATATACTGAAAAAAATCTATTTATTAGAAATATTCATATTGTTTAAGTCTCATTTTTTGTAGAACAAATTTTAATAATATTAATTGAGTATTCCAAGAATATTTTAAATAAATGCAATAATTATTGTTCTAAAAATAAAAAGAAAGTTAATTGCTTTCGCATAAAAACCTAACACATCAAATTTCTTACAGATAATCAAAATATAAAATAAATAATTATATCTATTTTTATTAATATAGGTTTAACAATTCTAATGAAAATTGTACTATATATATCAATATATTAAGGGAAGAAATTGAAGATGTTTTATATTTCAGCAATTTTATAAATGATAATCAAAATATCATGGACTATACAGAAGCCGAAACACAAAGACTGTGGTTGCTAGCAGGCCACGTAAAGAAGTTGAGTTACTGCAATTCACTTATCACAGCATTGTACAATAAACACCCCACTCTGGATAAAATTGAGACTACTTTCAGCCCTGTTAATGCAGATGGCACTTGCAATTACAAATTTGATACATAAAATTTCAGTATTCTTAATAATAAACATAACTGGTTCACTAGCAGACAACTTCAAAATAACAGTAAATCGTAAAAATACAAAATAAAAAGCTTTGAGAAACCCACATGAAAGATAGACAGTGGAGATCTTTGGAAAAATAATTAATTATGTTTAGGAAATTAACAAAGAATATATTGTAAAATCATTTATTTATTATTTACCATTTCAATTACAAAATTGTAGATAGCACTAATTTAGGTATTATCCCTGGTTCAATATATTTATTGCATATATTTTAACTTCAATTTTTGCTATGGAGACCCATCTGACCCCAAAGTTGCTTGGAGAAACTTAGCTTTTATATTTAAATATAGACACACTCTCTTCTATAAGATAATTCTATAAACTTTATAAGAGATCTTTGGAAAAATTCTAGGAATTGAGGATGTATCAGGATACATGACAAGTGGTGGATCTGAGGCAAACTTGGCAGCAATATGGTGGTGCAAACTAAACCTCACTATGGTTAGCAGAGCCAAAATTGGAGAATTCAAGGAACGCCTGCTTTAACTTGAAAGTGTGGCTTAGGAAAGCAAGAATTTCAAAGAGATCTATCAAACTAAGAAGATATTCACCAAATAATTGTTTTTATTATGGTAAAACTGATTTAACATGTACAATTTACATAAATTAGATTGAAGCGTTTGTACTAACCTATTCTGGTTTGCACAGCTCCTCCCAAGACTCACTCATGTATCATCAAAGCAGCATAAGTATTAGAGATTAAGACTCTTTACATGCAGTATGATTTATTGTGTCTATTATTTTAATTAAATAATTAATCTTTGAGAGGTAGACTAGCTGAGCTTAAGGATCAACCATACATAAGTTATACAAAAATAATTTTTAAAAAAAATTATTTAATATTAGACTAATTTAAAATCAACTGATTTAAATTAAAAAAAAAACTTATTAAATCTCAACAGTTCCGTCTGATAGATCAATATAACAATTGGATTATTGTGTGAAAAGAATTCAAATGCTTTAATTATTAATCTATAGTTTTGAAATTTGTCCAACATTGATAATATAACATTTGTTAATTTTGGAAAAGAATGAGGAGTCTAACTTATGCTGCAAAGTTAATATTTTAAAACATAGACTAACTAGTCTCTTTCCCCGATGATGTTAAAAATTTTAACCTTTTATCACTAAGACTATATTAAAATGCAAAATTTTTTTAAGGCAGTTCCACCATAGGTTACTTCTATTAAATTTAATATTCTCATTATTTATTTTTAGTTCAAATTGTACAAAAGTAATAATAATTATAGTTCGAAGTTATTATTGTTTCTTTCAAGAGAACAGCTAGCCATGCAATACTATGTATTAAACTGATTATTAATTATTTTATTAAAGATTATTCATTGTATAGAAGTATGAGTAGATATTTCTGATTATAGTTAATAGAACAGCCAATCCAACACTTGCCATGAATCTATAAAATAATATGGTTTTCTTTAGTATAGTTCTAGTAGAGGTAGTAGGGATTAGCAGCCCAGTATCCAAGCCAGTAAATGGCATAAATAAGTAGAAGGGGTGGGAGAGCGGACAATATAATGTAAACTATCACTCCCATAGGTCCAAGAGCGTATTTTGAGAAGATTTTTGTTTAATATTATTACGAGTTTGCAATTGTTACAAAATTTTGAGTTAAATTAATCAGTGAGACAGATTTCGAACTCATCTTCCTCATCAGCTGGATTAACAACCTATAATAATTTCATGCATATAATGTCATTTAAGAAACCGTATTCACCATAAATTTCCTCAAATATATTGTAAATTACTAAATTATATCAAGAGTCAAGCGCACTGATTGGATTGTCTAGAAAAAACAATATATTTTATGTTAGTTTTACTAGAGTGTATTAGAAGTATATGAAAGTATGTTTAGAGTATTTGCCAAAAAGGATGTTTTCCTTGACAGTACCAGGGAAGATAATAATAATGGATAATATTTTAATAATTTACACAAGCTTTGTCTCATTAAGAATAGATTTTAATAGAGTAGTCTTGCCTTATTATAGATAATTATATACATGTTAAAGTATGCTTATATATTTTTATAAATCTGTTTCATAAATTTATATTAGTTCAGGCTAATCTAAAAAAATATAATATTTCACTTAAATTCTACAATTGATTTGGAAAAACTTTTTAATATTTAATATCAGGGAACCATACAAGATGTTAAAATATTCACATTCCCTAGTTATCTTTTTGCTTATGGAAATCTTCACCACTTCTATACTGTCTTTTTTTTTTTAATTTTATAGCTGATATATAAACTATTCTAAAGGGGAGTTTCTTGCCCTTTATTTAAAAATGTAAAATTTTTATCAATCTGTAAAAACTCTCTTTCAATCTATGAACAAATCTTACTTATTTAAACATCCATTAATTCTAATATCTGATAAAGGTTAGAATAATTTCATGAAAATTACATTAATTATTAATTAAATCAAAAACATTTTTAATACTCTCTAATGAATAATGAAACAAGAGATAGTTGCAAACCTTGAAATATATATATTTAAAAAGTTCCTTAGTATAGGAGAGCAAGATTAAATTAGGGATTAAAATGTTTAAAATCTTTGGCAAATAAATGAAATTTTAATGTATGAAATAGATACATTCAAAACCCCAAAACCCTTTCAGTAGTTTGATTGAGTTTTTGATTGATAAAAGTAGACTATTAGTGCATACTTTATTAGGGTTTTAATAGGGTTTATGTAGGGGTTTAATGTTTAAATATTAGTATTTTAAGTGAGTATATGCGAGGTTTGGGGTCAGTTTTTGACAGTGAGTATATAGATTTATTGTTTAAGTTACGATATGGATGTGATGAATATAGTGAATAACTCAAGCCTATTCTGAATTATACGTCTATAGCAAGGCTACTCCATAAATCTCCAGCAACTGTGAGGTCTCACTGTCTATTAGCATTGAATTTAAAGAGATAGCATCTTAATTCTAAGCCTAAGAGACCCTTAAAATTTTAGCAGCATCATATGAATATCTTATTAATGATAAGACTCTTAAATACTGGGCTCATTTCTCTCTAGCCAAGAGGGCTGTGATGTTTCATCGCCAATTTCCTGAGCTTAACATATCTGCTGAATCGATAGCTAACATATATAAAAAGAACGGAATATCTTAAAAGACAGTCAATCGCATTAAGAGAGTGATTGACTTTAATGTTCCATTTTAAAAGACTAATTTAAAATATATATTCGATTAAATGCAGAGGTCTTAAGAGCATAATATAAAGTTCATACACGCTGATGAGGCAGTATTTACATTCAATACATTTAAATCAAGGTCTTGGTACAAGAGGTATAGTAATATAGAAGTTTATGACTAAAAAGTTAAAGTGTAAACTCATGCAATTCTTGGAGGAATAAGTGAAGATAGTGGCCTCGAGACTCATGTTATTCACCCTCGCTCAATAAAGACTGAATAATATATAAAGTTCTTGCAATAACTCAGAGAAAAGTACGCTGACTAAGAGATTATTCTATTCGTTGATAACTTGTCAGTTCATAAAACTAAAGACACAAGGAAAGAATATGAAAGGCTAAACATAACACCTGTATTTAATGTTCCCTACAGCCCTCAGTTCAATGGAATTGAATTATATTGGGGATTATTAAAAAGACACTACAAGAAACTTCTACTCTATCAATTGATGCACGACCTGAAGATAGACACAGTAAATTTATTAAAAGTGCTGCTAAAAGAGTCAGTGATGAGAAAGCTAAAGTATGCGCAAGAGAGAGAGATTTTGTGTGTATAAATAAGTATTAGATTTAAACGAATGAATAAGTTCACATATTAAATTTACCCGTAAAGGGATTTGGCTTCTCTTTCTTTTCTTCCTCTTAAGGCTTGCTTGGACCCATGTTTCATCTCTTAGTGCCAGCCCCTGCATCTATATTCATCTCGTCGGGCTTTTAGAAATCTTTGAAGAGTCTCTTACTCAATTCATGCTTTACTTGAGACTTTATCTCTCTGTTTAACTTGCTGCGCTCTTTCATCAAGTATATAGCAGTACCAGGTTTTTCTATAAAGTTAGAAGCTAAGCTTACTTGAAATGAAGGATGCTTTTAAAGTTCCCAAAGCCAGGTATCACTTATCCTAATACCTTGCTTCTCTTTTTCTTCAGGAGAGATGCTGTAGCGTTTCTTATGAGCTTCTTAAATAACTTCTTTAAGTACTCAGGTTTCAAAGTTGCAAGAACACCAAAGAAGAAGTTTCTCTCTGGCAACTTATTAGAGAGCTGAAACTTTGATGGAAGGTAGATAGCTACGTCTGGATCACTCATAGCATCGTCATATAGGTTTGTACTGATATTTCAGGGTAGTTAGGAATCTCAATCATCCTAATTTCATTAGACTTAAAAGCTTTTTTCTCTTCACTAAATAATGCTTTAAGAATGAGATTTTAGTTACCTCCTAAGTTGGCAAGAACAATCCAACTATAATGGATTTCTTAATCTTACTTAAGAACTTACCTTGCTATACCAAATATCTATAAAGGTCCTCTTTACATCGAAATTTTCCTATTAAATCTTGAGATTAAATTCTCTTCATTGCATCATTCATAGACTCCATCTTGCTTCCTCTTTCTAGAAATGCTATTGAAATTTAAATTATGGATATCCATTCTAAGTTTATTAAAATCTTACTACTAAATAGGGAGGACCTACTGGAGGTCAACCTTGAAAAGATATGAGGAGAAGCTTTGAAAAGCTTGCTCCAAGTTTCCCAGATTGATTTCCATTTTTATCAATCTATCTCCATTAAATTGCTCCTAATTAATGTTTAATTATTTTAGGAGGTCCTCCAAATTAAGTTCAAACTTTATTAGGAGTTAAATTTTAAGGTTAAAACTTAATTAGGAGCATATTAAATTTAACAATGTTTAATAAATTTACCTCCAAATTAAGTTCAAACTTTATTTGGAGACCCTCCTAGAGAAACAAAACTTCATTAGGAGTATTTTAATTTACTAAAATGTTTAAAATTCTCATAAAATATGTCAACTTAGAGTCTTTATTGGTTAGTTAATTTTCTTACCTCTCAGCAAAGAATCTACCAGAGTGTCTTATACTCGACT